>VWYI01011842.1:3414-17588 GCA_013399455.1 Anthoscopus minutus
AGGAGAATGGAGAACCCCGGACCTTGGGGATTTTGGGGAGGTCTTGAGGGGGCTGAGGGTCATGTGGTGAGGGTGTTGTGAGGAGGGACTGAGACCTCTGGCCATTGCCAGGGGAAATCCTGAGGGCGCTGAGCGACCTTTGGTGAGAGTTTGGGGGGTGTTGGGGCAACTGAGGGTCCCCTGGTGAGGGTGTGGTGAGGGGGCCATGAGCCCCCAAGCCTTGGAGGGGATTTGAGGGGGAGGGGTCCTGAGAGTCCCTTGGTGAGGTTTGAGGGGGTGTTAGGGGGTCGTGAGAGGGCTGACGGTGAGAGGGAAGTTGAGCCCTCAGCCCTTGCTGGGAATTTTGGGGGGTTCTGAAAAGGCTCAGGGTCCCTTGGTGAAGTTTGGGGAGGCAAAAGGGGGTCCTGAGGGTGCCATGGGGAGGGAGTGAGGCCCCCCAGCTCTTGGTGGGAATTTGGGGGTTCCTGAGGAATGAGTGCTGAGCCCCCCAACCCTCACTGGGGTTTTTGGGGGATTTTATGGGAGCCTCTAAAGGGGGGAACCCATGGATTTCAACATGGGGACCCTCCTGGGGAGGTCAGGGGGACGTTTTTATGGATAAACGCATCGGATTTCAGTGTGGAAACTCCTAGGAAGGGCAGAGGGCATTTTTAGGGATAAACCCCATGAATTGCAACCTGGAGACAATTCCTCCACATTCCTGGATCCCATGTCCTCCAGCTGCTGCTTTTTGACACCCAAAATTCTAACTTTGACCCGGAAAACACCTTCCTGTGGGAATCTTCCTAATACTGCTGCTGTGTGGAAACTCATCTTCCTTTACCCCCCTCCCAAAAAATCCTTAAACTTTGTGGCTGTTTTTGGCCTGAAATGCCTCAAATCCCAGCGTGGGTGTTGGTTTTTACGGATCCCTCTGGATCCTCCCACCATCGCACTTCCCTCCGGGTCAGTTAAGTCCAATTACTGATTAATTCCAGGGATTTCCAAGCTGCAGGAATGTTTCGCTGCAAGATCTGGAAGTGCAAGGGGTGTGAGGAGCTGTGGGGACCTGCCCATGGCTGGTGAATTCCTGTGGAAATCCCAGCTGGGATTTGGCTCTGTCCCAGCTGACCCAAATTCCCGAATCTTGGATTTTTCCATGCAGGAGAAGCGCTGGGAGCGGGGTGAATTCTGCACCTGGATGAAGCAATTGGGGGAGCAGCGTTCCCAGACCAAGGGGGAAGAGTTTTGTGGGCATTGGGGTGAAATTCTCCCTTGTTTTTAGGCACTTAAAATGCTGCATTTGGGATCAGAGGGAAGTTTGGAGATTGGTGCTGGAATTTTGGGATTCAGTGGCAGGTGCCAGTTGAGGATTGGGGCGTGGTGTGTGAAATAATTTAGCCCCGGGGTTAATGATGGTTAATGAAGGGAGTTTGCTGATGATCTCCCAATCCCTGGTATCCCCAGGGGAACTGGAAAGATTGGGAATTTCCTCTTGGTTTATGCATTCCTTTCCTGGGAGAAGCAGCTTTAATTTGTCCCTGTGTCCTGTAGGGCTGCTGGGCTGGCTCTTGCCATATTCCTGAATTCCTGTATCCCAATATTTCAATAGTTTAGTGCTCCAGTTTTCCCACATTTCAATTTCCCAATAGTCTTCCAATATTTCAATATTCCATTGTTCCAATTTTTCAATAGCCTTGTGTCCCAATATTTCAATATTCCAATATCTCAATATTCCTATATTTCAGTATTTTCTTATTCCTGTCTTCCAATATTTCAATATTCCAGTATTTCAATATTTCAATATCCCTATGTTTCAATATTCCTGTTCTTCAGTATTCCAATATTCCTGCATTCCAATATTTCAATATTCCCATGTTTCAATATTCTTATGTTTCAATATTCCAGTATTTCAATATTCTTATGTTTCAATATTCCAATATTTCAATATTTCAATATTGCAGTATTTCAATATTCCTGTATTCCAGTATTCCTACATGCCAATATTTCAACATTCCCATGTTTCAATATTCCAGTATTTCGATATTCCAATATCCCAGTATTGCAATATCCTGCTGTTCCAACACTTCTAAATTCCAATTTCCCCAGATTCCAGTATTGCAATATTGCCATAATTCACTGTCCCTCTATTCCAATATCCCTGTTTTTCTGTATTCCAACATTACTGAATTCCCATACTCCAGCATTCCCATCTTTTGCTGCAGAAACCATCTCTAAATTCCAGAGTCCCATCCCTGTCCCAGCAGCGTGGAACCCCCTCAGGGAAGCCTCATTTTCCTCGGATCCGTCAAAATCCCAACTCCTGGAATTCCACAAGGGCCGGATGAGGAAACAATGACCCAGGATTCCAAAAATAGCTCCAGTTTCCCTTCCTTTTTCTGGGAGCAGCGGGAATGGGCTGGGAAAGAGGAGGGGCATCCGCTCCTGGGCCATCCCGGTTCCTACAGAGGGAATTCCCCAAAATCCCAGCCCTGGAAGAGCTGCCTGGGGGCATCTGGGATGTTCAGGGATGTTCCCATGGGCATTTATTCCATGTTCTTCCCAGCTCCTGGAATTCCCAGCAGAGCAGCCCCGAGGAGGGGGAGTTTTGGGGAGGAAGAGCCTGAGCCAGGGGGTTGTTCCTGTGCTGAGGAATTCCTGCTGGGATTTCTGGGGGATATTTGGGATGTGGGCACTCACCTGTGGCTCTGGCACTCCACAGCTCATCCCTATCCCAGAAAACCCTGGAGATTTCATTTTCCAGGAAAAAAAGCCATTCTTCCCCACCCTCCTCTAACACCAACGGGTTCTCCAGGTGCTGCCTGAATGCTCCTGTACTTGCTCCAGGTCCTTTTTCCATCCTTCCCTCCTGGATCCAGCATCTGGCTCTTCCCGAGTCTCTGGAATGCTCCGGAATCTCTGGGGACATCAAGCCAGGCAATGGGAGCTCAATGCTACAGATGGAATAGAGAAAAAAAGGGATTTATCCTTAATGCCAGGTGGGAAAACAGGCAGATTTATCCAGGTCCTGGATCCCAGCAGACTCATTCCTGCGGCAGGGAAACCTCTAGAGCCGCTGCAGCACTGGGAAGGTGTCAGGGATTGATGGAATAACCCTTGGAATTGGCGTCTTCCCTGTGCCAGGCCAAGGGCTTTTCCCTCAGGGCTGGACTTCTCCCTTTCCTCGTGGGCTCAATTCCCGTTTTATGGGATGGGAAAAGCCGGCTCTCCCTTGGGAAAGTCCGGAATGTTCTCACGAAAAGCACTGCTGGGAATGAGCAGTGGGAATTTCCCTGTCCAAAGGCTCTGTGGGGCGTCTTGGAAATTTTAGGAAGTGGATTGGAAGTAGAAACTAAAATCCCTCTGATAACCAGCTGATTCCTCTTCCTTTTCCCATTCCTTTCCTTCCCCTTTCCACATTCCTTCCTTTCCCAATCCTTCCTTTCCCATTCCTTCCTTTCCCATTCCTTCTTTTCCACATTCCTTCCTTTCCCATTCCTTCCTTCCTTTCCCATTCCTTCCTTTCCCATTCTTCTTTCCCATTCCTTCCTATCCCATACTTCTTTCCCATTCCTTCCTTTCTCCTTTCCCCTTTCCCATTCCTTGCTTTCCCATTCCTTCCTTTCCCCTTCCCTTCCCCCTGGAATTTCTCCTTCATCCACTCACTCTAATCCCAGGGATCTCCATCTCCAGGATGCTCCTTGCCCAGTTCTTCACAGTGGATTCCCCTGACAGGCCCCAAGTCAGGGAATTTTCCAAAGTCTTGGTGGAAAAGGACTCAATCACTGAGGAACGGGAACCCCGGAATGTTTTCCGTGTCATGGGGCCCTGGCTCATCCGTGTCGGCGTGATGGGAATTCTGCTTCATCCTCAGCCTTTGCCAGTGGCTCCCGTTCTTCCCTATGGAATATTCCTGGATCCCAGCATCTCCCAGCCTTTCCAGCAGCTCCTGTTCTTCCCCATGGAACATTCCCAGATCCCAGCATCTCCCAGCTTTTCCAGCAGCTCCCGTTCTTCTCCATGGAAGATTCCCAGATCCCAGCCCTGCTGGTGGCTGAGATTTTTTCCACGCTGCCTCCAACAGATCCAGGGAATATCATGCTGGGCTGAGGAGCTGCTTCCCAGCTCCCTGGAAAAAAGGCTGCTGGGAGCACTTGGGAGCCCCTGGGAGAGGAATTCCATGAGAAATCCAAACTCCACCCATGGAGTCCTGAGCTTTTCCCGCTGTAACCTTCCCTTGGATTGGAGGGGAAGGCGGCTCTTCCATCCTGCAGCGGGAAGTGCTTTTCCCTTTCCCTTTCCAACTTCCAGGAGCTGGAAAAGTTTCCTCCAGCTCCAACACTCCCCAAGGCAATCCAAACCCGTTGGAGCTTCTGTATCATTCCAGGGAAAAGGGATAACGGAGCAACCCTCGGGTGTTTCCCTCCCGAGCCAACAGCAAATTCTGGGAAAGGAGCATGGATTCAGAATTCCCAAAAAGGCTTCATTCCATTCCTAAAATATCCCCATGACTCCTAGACTGTCTTTCCAAGCTCAGATGCTTTCCTGCTGGTGTCTCCAAGGAGCAGGAGGAGTCAGAACTTTGGGATAAAGTCACCATGGCAACTCAGGCTGGAATTCAGGAATGTTAAATCCAGGAGGAAAGCGCAGCAGCTGCGGATCCGTGGGATCCAGGAGCCTCTTCCAGGAAAAAGGAGCACTGGGATGTTTTGCTCCTGAGGCTTTTGGTGCTGTTTGGAGCTGGAAAATGGATCCAGGCACTGCTCGGATCCTTCAGGGAATGCAGGGAGAGCGAGGGAGCGGAAAGGACATGGAGATCCAAGAGACGACACCTGATCCAAGGGATCCTTCCCACTGGAAAGGCGGATCCGCAGCCACGACTCTTCCAAGGGATGGGAAATTGAGGAGAGCTGTTCCCAGAAGTGATTTCCTCCCATAGATCCCTTTTTTGGGAATGTCAGGAATGTTTGGATTGTTTTATTGGGAATGTTCTAGAGGTGACTTTGGGAATATTTGCTGTATTTCTGTGGGGTTTTCCTGTATTTCTGGGAGGTTTGGGATTGCTTGGGATGAGTTCTTCTGACCTGGTGTGATCCAGACTTTCTGGGCAAAGCCAGATCCAGCCTGTGGTAGCTCTTGGGAATGTCAGGAATGTTCTAGAAGTGGCTTTAGGAATATTTTCTGTATTTCTGTGGAGTTTTCCAGGAAGTTTGGGGCTGGCTGGGATGAGTTTTCCAGGGCAGGTTTGATCCGTGTTTTCTGGGCAAAGCTGGATCCAGGCGGTGAATCTCTTGGAAATGTCAGGAACATTCTAGAGGTTTCCCCATGAGCAGGTAGTGGATGTGACCCATGGAAATTTGGGATTCATTCCCATACAGGAATGGGGTGAACATAGAAGGAGCCACACACAAGCAGGTGGTGGATGTGACCCATGGGAATTTGGGATTTATTCCCATAAAGGAATGGGGTGAACATAGAAGGAGCCACGCACAAGCAGGTGGTGGATGTGACCCATGGGAATTTGGGATTTATTCCCATACAGGAACGGGGTGAACGTGGAAGGAGCCACGCACAAGCAGGTGGTGGATGTGACTCATGGGAATTTGGGATTTATTCCCATACAGGAACGGGGTGAACGTGGAAGGAGCCACGCACAAGCAGGTGGTGGATCTGATCCGTGCTGGCGAGAAGGAGCTGGTGCTCACGGTGCTGTCGGTGCCGCCGCACGAGGCTGAGAGCCTGGAGCCGCCCGAGGAGCCCCTGGGGCCGCCCTTCTACGACTACAGCGAGAAGCAGGCGGTGCCCATCTCCATCCCCACCTACAAACATGTGGAGCAGAGCGGAGAGAAGTTCGTGGTGAGTCTTTATCCCCAGGAAAATCAGGGAAAATCCATGGATTTGGAGGATTTGCAAAGGGGCTTTATTTGTTTGTGGGGATAGGAGGCGTTGTTGGTGCTAAGCAGAAGGGTTTGGCTAAAATATTGTGGATTTTTCATCATCACAATGGGGTTTTTTATCAAATTTTATGTTTTTTCCCCAAAAAAGGAGGGTTTTTCTCTAAATAGTGGGAGTCTTCATCAAAATAGCGGGGATTTTCCCCCAAAATAGCAGGATTCTGCTTCGTCTAAAATGGCCACCCTTCCCTGGTGTCCCTCTATGGTGTCCGTACATGGTCACTCCGTGGTGTCACTCCCTGGTGTCACTCCCTGGTGTCACTCCCTGGTGTCACTCTCTGGTCACTCCCTGATGTCACTCCCTGGTCGCTCCATGGTGTCACTCCCTGATCACTCCATGGTCACTCCATGGTCACTCCACGGTGTCACTCCACGGTGTCACTCCATGGTGTCAATCCATGGTGTCACTCCATGGTCACTCCATGGAATTTGGGGTCTCAGCCTTTTGGACAGAGGGAGTGTCCATGATCCTGGATCCCAGGATCTGAGCTGCAGATGCCATGTGAGGAATTTGGGAGCTCTCTGTGTGCTGGAGGCTGTAGCTGTGATCCAGAATCCCAGGATTTTGGCTTTTGGATGGAACATGGGGAGTTTGGGATCTCTCTGTATTCCATGAGAAGCATCCATGATCCAGAATCCCCAGCTTTGGGGCTTTGGATGGGAAATGGGGAGTTTGGGATCTCCCTGCATTCCATGGGAATCATCCATGATCCTGAATCCCAGGATTTGGGATTCACAAGGCCCTGGAACACCGGGATCAGCTCCAAGCTCATTCCCTTCCTCTCCCAACAAACCCCTCTCTCCAGGAGGGTGAGCACAGCTGAGCTGCGGGCAAATTGTGGAACATTTGGGAACATTTGGGATCTTTGCCAGGTGTACAACGTTTACATGGCCGGGCGCCAGCTGTGCTCCAAGCGCTACCGGGAATTCTCCATCCTGCACCAGAACCTGAAGCGGGAATTCACCAACTTCACCTTCCCCCGCCTGCCTGGCAAGTGGCCGTTCTCGCTGTCCGAGCAGCAGCTGGACGCCCGGAGGAGGGGCCTGGAGGAGTACCTGGAGAAGGGTACGGCGCCGGCCTTCCCCAGGGCCTGCTCCTCCCAAAATCCATCCTCGTCCCGAAATCCATCGTCATCCCAAAATCCATCCTTGTCCCAAAATCCATCCTTGTCCTGAAACCCCATAGCCTGAAATCCCATATCCTGAAATCCCTCCTCCAGAAATTCATCCTCATCCCATAATCCCCCTGTGTGACATTCCCTGTGACATTCCCTGTGACATTCCCTGTGACATTCCTGTGACATTCCCTGTGTCCCACAGTTTGCTCCATCCGGGTCATCGGCGAGAGCGAAATCATGCAGGAATTCCTGTCGGAGTCAGACGAGGTGAGTGATGTCATCCCACGGAATTCCATGGAAAAATCCCTTCCATGGAATCACCCATGTGGGGAAACCCCTCCTGTCCAACTGTCCCCAAGGCAATCCCGATCCGTGTCCCCATGTGCCACATCTATGGTTTGGGGACAATTCCAGACATTTTCGTGGGATTGAGGCTTGCTCTAACAGAATTCCATGGAAAAAAATCCCCTAGAAGCTTCCATGGAATCACCAGGATTGGAAAACCCCTTGGAGCTCCTCAGGTCCAACTGTCCCCAAGGCCACCCCAATCCACGCCCCCAGGTGCCACCTCCGTGGTTTTGGGGGCAATTCCGCCTATTTTTTATGGGATTGAGGCACCCTGAGCTCCCAGAATTCCTCCAAACCCCAGAATCCTTTGGGAATTCCAGGAGTGAATTGGTCCCAGGGCCCCAGTGAGGGACAATTCCCGGGATTCCACCGTGCCCTGGCCAGCGCCAAACACGAAGGGCTGGAGGAATTCCATGGGGGAATCTTCCCAAATATCCCAACGGGAGCCTCGTGTTCCTCAGGAGAATCCAACCCCACCCTTCCTCCCACTCTGAATTCCCACTGGGGGATTTTAGGGGATCACAAATGGCTGGAAAACCGGGATTTCCTGATCTTTTGTTTTGGGAATTCTCCCTTTTGCCCAGAATTACAACGGCGTGTCGGACGTGGAGCTGCGGGTGGCACTCCCGGACGTCACCACAGTGACGGTCAGGGTGAAGAAGAACAGCACCACAGACCAGGTGTACCAGGTGAGCCCCTTCCCACCGGGAATTCCCCTCCCTCAGCTTCATTTCCCCACTCCCACCTGGAATTCCCTTTTTCCCACCTGGATTTTCCTTTCTCCCACCTAGATTTTCCTTTCTCCCACCTGGAATTTCCTTTTTCCCACCTTGATTTTCCTTTTTCTTACCTGGATTTTCCTTTCTCCCACCTGGAATTTCCTTTTTCCCACCTTGATTTTCCTTTTTCTTACCTGGATTTTCCTTTCTCCCACCTGGAATTTCCTTTCCAATTTGGAATTTCCTTTCCCAACTGGATTTTACTCCTCTCCAGCTGGATTTTCCTCTTTCCTACCTGGATTTTCCTTTTTCCCATTTGGATTTTCTTCCACTTGGATTTTCTTCCTGTCCCTTCTGGAATTCCCTCTTTCCCACCTGGATTTTCCTCCTTTCCCATCTGGATTTTCCCCAGCATTTGGAGGATTGGGGTCTCCTGGATCCATGGATTATGGGGAATAAACCAACTCAGGGGAGCCCCTTTGCACAAAGGAGATAAAAATCCTGCTGGAAAAGAGTTGGAATTCCAGAATCCTGCGGATAAACGGGATCTGGGCGTGTCCAGGACACACCCCATGCACTTCCACACCGAATTTTGGCTGTGGAATGATCCCAGACAGGAATTTCCCACTCCTTTCCCCTCGGGAATCCAGACTGGAATTGTGGAGACGCCACAACCTCGACATTCCCGGGAACTGGGGAGCGAAACGGGAATGAAAACCTCGCCTGGTTTTGCTGGCAAAGTTCCAACCGGGTTTTCCGTGGTCAGGGAATTCCCGGGAACTGGCGCTGATCCCGTTTTCCCGGCGTTTTCCAGGCGGTGGCTGCCAAGGTGGGCATGGACAGCGTCACCGCCAACTACTTCGCCCTCTTCGAGGTCATCAACCACTCCTTCGGTGAGCCCAGAATTCCGCGGGGTTTGGGAGGAAAAATAGCTGGGAAAAAGGGAATGGAGGGGATCCAGAGGTCCTGAGGGAGGGATTGTGGAATTCTCTGCAACCTCCTAGGCTACTCCAACCCAGGTTTGGGTGATTCCAGGGAATCCGTGGAATAACCTGGGATAGGGATGGGTTTATCCCTAGAATGCCATTAAACCAGGATGGGGAATATTGGAATGGTTTGGGATGGAAAAAATCCTTCAAGATCCTTGGGATTTTGGCAGACTCCAAGCTGGAGTTGGGCATTCCCAGGGATGGGGAATTGGCCTGGCTGGAAAATGCCCTGAGCTTGAGGCAGTCCCACCAAATCCCCTCCCCCAGGTGCAGCTTCCGGGGCTTTTTGAGATCATTCCTGCCCTGAGCAGCCCCTTCCCACCCCTTTTCCATGGGGAAATATTCCCAAATATCCAACCTGAACCTCACCTAGTACCTTCTCCTTGCTACGCCCCGACCCCAACATTCCCTAATTTTCCCCTGATTTTTCCATGATTCTTCCCTGATTTTCCTGGGATTCCCAGTGCAGAAGTTTCTCCCAACGAGTTTCCCCCACAAGCTCTACATGCAGAATTACAGCCGGGATTTCTGGGATGTTCCTCCAGATTCCAGGGTTTTGGAAGGGATTTGGGATCATTCTGGAAGAGTTTGGGATCATTGTGGGGGGGGTTGAGTTCATTTTTGAAGATTTCCTGTGGGAAAACCCCATTTTAATGCCGATTTTTGTGCTCTCCTGCAACCCCTCTCCTTCCCACGCCCTGACCTTGACATTCCCTGATTTTTCCCTGATTTTCCCGGGATTCCCAGTACGGAAGTTGGCGCCCAACGAGTTTCCCCACAAGCTCTATGTCCAGAATTACACCTCGGCCGTGCCGGGGACGTGCCTGACACTGCGCAAGTGGCTCTTCACCACCGAGGAGGAGGCGCTGCTCAACGACAACGACCTGGCCGTCGCCTACTTCTTCCACCAGGTACAATTCCAGGGCAATTCACGCCCGGAAGTCCTCAGGAAAGCTCCTCCTCAGGCCCTCGGGTCCTGTAGTTGATCCCAATCTGGGATGGGATTTGGGTTGTTTTGATGGGATTGAAGCGTCTCAAAGTTGTCCGGTCGCTCCAAGGTTACTCACAGGTGGGGGGTTCCCAGTGGGAATTCCCCTGGAATGGTCATTGGGGTCAGGAAAAGTCTTCAAAGGAGGTTGGCTCCAAGGGTTGATCCCAGCTTTGGGAATTATGCCCGTTTTTATGGGATAGAGGCGCCCAAAGTTCTCCGGACACCCCAAAATCTCCCCAAGGTGCGGAATTCCCAGCTGGAATTCCATTGGAATTCCCTTCAGGTTGAGAAGGGTCCACTTTGGGAATCCCTCCTGCTTTTAATGGGATTGAGGCACTCCCAGAAGTGCCCCAGACCCCTTCGGATTCAGAGATTGGGGTGGGAATTCCGGAGGCAAATCCAGCGGGGTCCCAGAGCCTGGATTTGGAGAATTCCAGGGATGGCAATTCCAGCACTTTCCCCTTCCCAAGGAGGAATTGTCCCAATTATCCCACCTGGAACAACTTGGAGCCATTCCCTGTGGTTGTTCCTTGGGAAAAGAGCCCAGTCCCTCATTTCCTGAGCTGAGCCTCTGGAATAAATGGAAATGAAGTAAAATGGGAATAAAGTGGGAATAAAATGGAAATGAAGGGGATGTAAAATCTGAGATTATCCAATCTTTCATCTCCCAGCCTGGGTCTTTCCTGGCTTCCTCCCTCTGGAAGTTGGAGAAGGGTCCATTCCTGTTCCATCCCCTTTTCCCACCCAAATTCCCCTCATTTTGAACCTGGATCATCCTTACCGCTTCCCAAGCATTCCCAGCCTTCCCAAATCCTTCCTCTCATCCCAAGGGACCTTTTCCCTGTCCTGGGTATGCCAGGACCTCCCCGAGGCTGTCATGGCTGGAATTGGAATGGGAAAATCCCCCCTTGGACCCTTTTTGGGGCTGGAATTTGTGATCAGAAGCCCTGAGGGTGAAGCAGGAGGTGGCTCCTCCTCTTCCCATCCCAAATCCCGGATTTTTCCTGGAGTTTTCCTGGATTTTTCCTGTTTTTTCCCCATTCCCAGGCCGTTGATGATGTCAAGAAAGGCTACATCAAAGCCGAGGAGAAATCCTACCAGCTCCAGAAGCTCTGCGAGCAGAGGAAGATGGTCATGGTGAGTTCTCCCGGATTTTCCCGGGAATGTGGCCAGGAAGAGGCTCTGGAATGGCTTATCCAGAGAATCCATGGATTTCCCCAGCCCTGGCAGTATCCCAGGCCAGGCCAGGCTGGAAGAACCTGGGATATAATGGGAATGTTCCTGCCATGGAATGGGATGAATTCCTCTGGATGCATCCCAGCCTCCCTGAGTTGTCTGTAGCAAAATCCATGGAATGGCCCCATGGAATCCCTGTCCCGATCCTGGTGAATCCCTGGAATTCCAGTGAATCCCAGGAATGTCCCCAGGGAATCCCTGCCCCTGTCCCTATCCTGCTGAATCGCTGGAATGTCCCCATGAAATCCCTGCCCATGACTGGGAAACTCCTTGGAATTTCCAAGAAACCTCATGGAATGTCCCCATGGAATCCCTGCCCATGGCTGTATCCCACTGAATTCCCTGGAATCCGCATGACTCCCAGAACCCTGGTGACTCCCTGGAATCTGGGAACCCAGTGACTCCAGGTGACTCAGGGTGGCTCCGGGTGACTCTGGGTGGCTCTGGGTGACTCCGGGTGGCTCTGGCTGTTTCCGGCTGTTTCGGGCTGTCTGTGGCCGGTTGCAGCTGACGCGAGCGGGGCTGTTCCGGGCAGTACCTGACAATGCTGCGCACGTGCGAGGGCTACAACGAGATCACCTTCCCACACTGCTCGTGCGACTCGCGCCGCAAGGGCCACGTCATCTCCGCCATCAGCATCCGACACTTCAAGCTGCACGCCTGCACCGAGGAGGGCCAGCTCGAGGTATCCCCGGTGTTCCTGGTGTTCCCGGTGTTCCCAGTGCTCCCGGTGTTCCTGGTGTTCCCAGTGCTCCCGGCATTCCCGGTGTTTCTGGTGTTCCCAGTGTTCCCAGTGCTCCCAGCATTCCCAGTGTTCCCAAGCCCACAGCCTCCAAATCCTGTCCCATCTCCCCAGGATTGTCCCAAATCCCTGAGATTGTCCCAAATCCCTGGCATTGTCCCGAGTCTCTGGGATTGTCCCAAATATCTGGGATTGTCCCAACTCCCCAGGCTTTGCCCTGGGATTGTCACTGGCCTCACACCTGGATTTGTGCTGTCACCATGTTCCCAGTTCCCTGGGATTGTCCTCAAATACCCAGGATTGTCCCCAAATCCCCTGGGATTGCCCCGAAATCCCCTGGGATTGCCCCCAAATCCCCTGGGATTGCCCCCAAATCCCCTGGGATTGTCCCCAGTTCCCTGGGATTGCCCCCAATTCCCTGGGATTGTCCCCAGTTCCGGGATCGTCCCAAATCCCTGGGATCATCCCAGCACCATGGGATCATCCCAATTCCCTGGAATTTACCCTGGGATCTTTGCTGACCCCACACATTGCCTTTGCCCCTGCCCCATACCCGCAGATCCTGGGATCTCCCCAGCTTCCAGGTGGGATTTGGGAATCCCCAACTCCTGGGTGGGATTTGGAGATTGCAGCCGCTGCTCTCCAGGATAACTCTGGGAACTCTCCCTGTGCTAAACCAGAGACAAATACTCGTTTTCCCCTCATCCCCTGAACCATCCCGGGGTGTCCCTGACCCCAAAGTCTCCCTGATCCCAAGACCTCCTTGATCCCGAGACCTTCCTGCTCCTGGAGTCTCCCTGACCCCAAAGCCTCCCTGACCCCAGTCTCTCCCTGCCCCATGCCATTGAGCCGCTGGTGTTCCCGCAGAACCAGGTGATCGCGTTCCAGTGGGAGGAGATGCAGCGCTGGGACACGGACGAGGAGGGGATGGCCTTCTGCTTTGAGTACGCACGCGCCGAGCGCAAACCCCGCTGGGTCAAGATCTTCACCCCCTACGTGAGTGGAGGGTTGGGATCCTGCCTGGAATTCCCTGAAATCCTGCCTGGAATTCCCTGAAATCCTGCCTGGAATTCACTGAAATCCCACCCAGAATTCCCTCAAATCCTGCCCGGAATGCCCTGAAATCCCACTCGGAATTCCCTCAAATCCCACCCAGAATTCCCTCAAATCCACCCATGGTTTTCCCTCAGATCCCAGAAGCTGATCCCAGAAATTGATCCCAGAAAATGATCCAGAGAGGCTGATCCTGGGAGGGGCTGGTTCTTCCCTGGAGCCCCTGGATCCTCCCTGGAGCCCCTGGATCCTCCCTGGAGCCCCTGGATCCTCCCTGGAGCTCCTGCATCCTCCCTGGAGCCCCTGCATCCTCCCTGGAGCTCCTGCATCCTCCCTGGAGCTTCTGGATCCTTCCTGGAGCCCCTGGAGCTCCCGGATCCTACCTGGAGCCCCTGGATCCTCCCTGGAGCTCCCAGATCCTCCCTGGAGCTCCCGGATCCTCCCTGGAGCTCCTGGATCCTCCCTGGAGTTCCTGGATCCTCCCTGGAGTTCCCAGTTGCTCCCTAGAGCTCCCAGTTGCTCCCTGGAGTTCCCAGTTGCTCCCTGGATCCTCCCAGTTGCTCCCTGGAGCCCCTGGCTCCTGCCCAGAGCTCCCAGTTCCCCTCTGGATGTCCTGGATTTTCCCTGCATCCCTGATTCCCGTTTTTCCCTGCAGTTCAATTACATGCACGAGTGCTTCGAGCGAGTGTTCTGCGAGCTCAAGTGGAGGAAGGAGGTGAGAATTCCAAACTTTTCCCTTTCCCAGGTGGGAAATGCTTCTCCTGCTGCATAAACCTGGGAGAGAATCCCGGGATGGGGAAAAGCAGAGGAGGAGCTCTGGAGGTGGGGAAGGTTTTCATGGAGCAGCTGGGAAAAGGAGCTGCAGGTGTTGGGAAAAGGCTCCTGGGATAAATCTGGGAAGAGCCCTGGGGAGCCCACCCTAAAGCCAACCCCAAACCGTCCCCAAACCTTCCCCAAACCCACCTCAAAGCCACCCCAAACCCACCCCAAACCCAAACCTGCCCAAAACCCACTCCAAACCCACTCCAAACCCACCCCAAACCCA
>VWYI01011843.1:0-23474 GCA_013399455.1 Anthoscopus minutus
CAAGATGAATTTAAGACCAATAGATGACTCAGTCTATAACATTTTCCTACCAAAATTGACTGTTCTTCTAAATCAGCCAATGCTCTCTGGTGACATTAAAAGTTGAGCAAGTAACAAGGTTTATAACAAAGTGTCATTCTCCCAGGGAAAGGATTCTGGTTTCCTGAAATTCCACATTTTCCTTTCTCTCTTGCACACTGAGGTCTTTCAATAAAAGTATCATAGACATTAGAAGTATTGACATCCATCACTCTTCTTTAAGTAGGTAACTTTTAAAATATAAACACAGAACACTGGATAGGTGTCTGCTTTATATGAATCATGCTTTCATGAGGTTCATTACTCAGTGCAAGAGTTTTAGATACCTGGATTATTTCGGTCAAATTTCCTAATTTTAGAGAGGAGGAGTTAGAAAGACCACTGATGTCTTGTGGATGAATAGATGAAACAGAATACTTATTGATAAGGAGCAATGTAAAAGAAATATGCAACAAACTGAAAATATGGGATTTCAGTCAAAAAAGTTTCACAGGAACCTAGGAGATATGAAGAATATCTGAATAGGCACTGAAGAGTTGAACAGTTCACTTTCAAAAACAGTTCAACTTCAGTTCATACATTCATAGTCTAGAGACTAATAAGAAAAACTCCAGTTAATATTCCAATAAACTGAGAAGGCTTATTGGTATTCTGTACCATATGCTGAAAATGAGGTAGCAAAATTCTGTTATTACCCTCCTTTGAATATATACCAAAAAGTTTTGCAGGGTTGAACAATACTGAATGCCAGAAAATTCTCATGGTGTTGCATTGCCAAATAATATTCCTTTTGTTCCATTCTGTTAGGTGCTACCCGAGACGGCAAGGGCAAATTAGGAAACTTAGCAATATCACAGTTAAATGCTCCCTTTAAATATGGAAATGCATTCTACAGCTCCCAAAATAAATTCTCAGATGAACACACATCATCCTGTGAAGTTTAATTAACTAGTGTTTGGTTTTGTTTATGTTTTTACAAACAGAAGCCTTTTTGGGATGCTCTTTAGAAGCTCCTTTCATTGGCCATTGAAATTTTCAAGGTCTGATTTTCTCTCTGAAAGGCACACTGGCTCCTGAAACCTTAACAGATCAAATCTTTTAGCATGAAACTATGAAAAAGTTAAAGCCAACATATTTTAATCGATAAAATATCCTTTCCAAATAACCCTTCTAATAGAACCAAATGAGTGGCAGTCCACTCACTTAACTAGAGTATCAAGCTTATGGTCCTCACGTTGATTTTTATTTTTAAATAAATTTAATTCTGTCATTTAATCCTTTATCTATATTGCTAAAACAAAATTGCTGTCCAGTACATAATGAAAGTTTTATCTTTAAGTACAAAATGCTGTCATAAAAATTCCATTAGAAAGACAAAAATGCTATTCTTCTTTATTGCTGGAGAGGGATAGACATCACTGTCTTGTTTGAGCTTATTGGCTCCTCTTGGAGAGGTTTTCAGAGAAGCACGCAAAAGAATCATAAAGCATGGTGCCTAGATTACCAGCAGCAAAGAATTAATATTTCTCACATGTGGGACATATAAGTTCACCACCATTAACAATGCATTGCTATAAGCTTCATAAAGGAAATAACCCACAATAATAATTTTCTGTTTTCCTATTTTCTGCAAACTGTCCTGAAAATTTCCTCAGATGCAAGATGATGAAGCAGAGAGGCTGCATACCCTGAAGATAACCAGCATCCTGAAGATGTACTGAATAAGAAGACAAAGCATTCCAAAATCAAAGGCCTTTGCTAGTAACCCGATGCTCTAAATGCCACCTGCAGAACATCAACGGTACCTGAGAATCCAATCAACACAGCTCCCTAGTTTCAACCAGAAATTAGCAAACAAACAGCTACACTGGAGGTCGGGAGGCACATGGGTAAAAGAAACACACTGCTTAAAGAAACATCATCACAAGGTAAGATGAAAATGTAGTGCTATGGCCCCATATAGAAGCTAATCCTAAATGAACTTGGTGGAGTACCAGAAGTAGTGAGAGGGTGCAGTATATCCTCTTTTCAAAAGGGCTACTGCAGAAACAACTACTTCAAGACCTAGATTGTCTTTGCTTGATTATACAGGCAACATTTCATTTTTTTTTTGTAAATAGATGAAGAATATTTTAAAGCAGGAGCAGTTATTACACATAGATTTTAAGACTTTTATATCACCATAAATGAAAGCAGCAAAACTATGCCATTTGAAGCCAGTGGGTATTTTAGTCTTCTTCAGAGATGGAGGTATACAGACCACATGGGATGATAATGAGAGGAAAAGGGAAATGCTGTCTGTCTCTTACTGAAACAAGATACAATTTCCCATCAGGGCAATGATCTTTGCCCGTTTGTGAATCTGAACAGCTGAAGATCCAATAAGACTAAAAACCCAAGTAGTAACAGCCTGTCACAGCTTTCTTGGGGCAGAGGTGTCTTCTGGAATTGCTAGACCAAATATATGTAAAATTACATATTACCTTGCTTACTCACCCATTACACCAACATCCCTATTCTTTGACTGTTATTGATTAATAAACATAACCTTGCTCTAGAGCCCTTTATTGGTAAATCTCAAAGCACTTTTCAGTACTAATATTTAGCTAACTCTTTATTCTTAGAAACAGTAAGGCACAGGATAAATAGATTTCTTTGGTTTCTCTGGCAAGATACACAAAGAAGAAGGGAAGAAAGTTGACTAAGGGACTGTAGCATTAAAGATACTGCCCAATTAGCAAGGTCATTACCTTCAATATTGAAATAATTCTCTTTTCATTCATCCTTACCAGAAATCTTTTTACGCTTCCTGAAGGACCAATGAATTCCCTGTCAAATTTCTACCTAAAGACACTCAGTGTCTTTTAGAAGAGTCCTACTTTTCTTGGGAAATAGTGGGAATGACAAACAGTTTCACAACTGAGCAATAACAATCTAAAAAGAATTTGTCACCATGGTTTGTCTCCGGCAAGCCATGCAGTGTTGTATTAAAAACATACAGTATTTCATTACCTGATTTACAGAGTTGTAAAGAGTTACAGAATGAACTCTGAGCATGTGTCTCATACTTTGAATCCTATAATATTTCAAAAGGTACCTCTTGCCCATGTTTATTGCTTCTCAGTGATCACAGATGAAGAATATCATAGTCGGCGAGACAGCTATTATTGTTAGCCCTGTAAATAAAGTCTGGAGTTTGAAAAGCAAGCTGTTTTCATCGTGATCATTTATCAGCAAGATTTTGACATTCACAACTTCATTAAATAACTTTATCCGTGACACAAGACAGACCAATGTTCTTGTTATCCTGCAAGGTATCATCACTATCAGCATCACTGAAAGCATAGGAGGTTTTCAAAAGAATGACTCTTATTAAAAGAAAAGTTCTACAATTTAGCTCTGAATACACACACAGAGCAGACAGATGAAGAAAAGATCATTTTAGTAAGCAAAAAAAAAGCCACCATCACCAGTCTAAGTCTCATTTAAAAATACAGGCATTAATTAATCCTGTTCCTATTGTAAACAGTATACCAAAACTCCCATTAGAGTTTTTTTGTGACATTACTAAAGACAGTTCCCATTCAAGGAGTTTGCAATCTAAGGCAGACCAAAGAATCCCATGAATATTTTCTATTTTTAACTAAAAATAACAATGTGTATGATTGTCATATCTCTTTTAGATTTACAATGAAATAGCACTCCAAAAACCAAATTAAAGCAAAATCTTTTTCAGAATATTTGAGGATGAGAAAACCTTTTCTGAAAATGTTTATCTAATCTAAAGGCTATTTTATATATTCATATATATATATTTATATATTTACAGGTTCAGATATGATATTGGATCATAAAATATATTTCTGAACAAAACACTGAAGAAAATACAATGCATTGACGTATTTAATATCTCGACTTAGTATACATTCTGAGATTAAATTGCAACAATTTTTAATTTCAAAAAAAGCAAGAGGACACATGCAAGAGGATGTGCAATTGGTACTCCTATTGAATTTCAAGCTGTTGGGAGGTATGCGAGAAAAGGAATGAAGTATACCTCTGTGGATCCTTTCCACCTCCCATATTGCTCATGGGATATAAGAATATTTGGAGCTAACTTTCCAGACATTTCTAGGTAAGGATGCAATGTAACTAATGTTACAATGAGACTTTAGGAGAAAACAAATCCATGATGACACCAAACATCAGTATAAATTCTGAAAAAACCTGCCATTTCTCCTGTGCCAAATGGAAGATTTAGAGAAGAAGTTCACCTTCTGTACCTGCACAACTCTTCTAAATGTCTTAACCAGGCTAACTGGGGCTCAGCACTTTACAGCATGACACACTTCGTTGACACTGTGGAGCTGCTCCAGAGTGAACTCAGTGACTGAATGAAATATTCGGGATCAGCTGAGAGGAACATATTTCTGTGTGAAACACAGCCAGAGCAAACTGGCTTGTGCAGTCTGCATTCAGCAAGACTCTTCAGTCTCCCTCTATGGCACCAGTCACCAAGAGGAGTATGTGCCTCAGTCTGGCATGCTGAGTATGGCTCCCTGGCTTGAGCTTACAGAATAGTGCTAATGATTCTCCCCACGCTCATCTGAGGACCCTATATGCCAGACACAACTCCTCAGTGAATGTCATGCTCCATAACTCATGTTTTCCAAAGGTTCATAGCCCTGGCAGATGGGACCTGCCATGCTGAAGTGCAGCAGAGTGTGAACTTGCAGCTCTGTGAGGAAACCCCAGTAGAATCCAAATTTTCATCTGCTACAACCTAAGCCTTCTCCATCAAGTGACCTTGGGCACACAAACCATGCAAAAGCACAGCATGGTGCACAGTTCTGCATATGTGAGGTTTTCAATGTTAATGAGAGCTAAATGGAGATATCTTTTGAAATTCAAAATTTCATTTAGAAGTCAAAATCATGGAACTTCAAAATAATGCCAGTAGAAAAGGCCTAATGGATGTCATCTCCTTCTAACTGGGGGCAACTTTGAATTTATATCAGGTTGCTCAGGGTCTTTTCCAGTCACATTATGAATGTCTTCAAGAATGGAGATTTCACAAGCTCTCTTCGTAACCCACCCTCCTGTTTGCCTGTAAGGCAAAGAACTTATTCCTTATTCCTGGCAATGATTTTCATCTATTGTTTCTCATTCTTTCACTGCACGCTTCTGAGTCTGTCCCCTACTATGTTATATCCAAAGTCAGAAAGCAGTTTTGCTCTCTGCAAATGGTCAGGGATAATATCTGACTCAGAAAACATTTTCAGACTTAACTCAGGTTTTCCTAGTTTGGTCAAAGCATTCTATTTAGAAACCTCTAGTGACTAAAATATAATCTGCAGCTTTCATTTTACAAACTATTATACAAATTGAATGCCACAATAATTTTTCTTTGTAAAATAGGTTATTGGCAAGTATATTTCTCTTTTTAATTGTGCACAACTTGAGAAGTGGGGCTAAAATAGATTTTTAGGAATTTTTGATAAAAATCCACTAAACTAGCTGCATGCCACATCATATGTGTTCAGAATATTTGCATGGTGAGGAGAGGCTCACAGCAGCTCTGTCACAATTTATATTGCAACTTAATACTGCCAGAGTATGTTCATCTAGAATGACTAATGAACCAGATGTATTGAGATGTACATAATGGAGGGGGTAGCACAGGTGGGAAAGGGGTAAGGGCTCCTTTTTCTGGACCCACACTCTCAAAAGAAGCATGTGCTTCTTCTCCAAATAATGAATTAAATGTCAAAAGAGAGGCGTTGGTATCACCATCAGCTGCATGAAGGTGCTTTGTGGCAAGAAATTAGAGAAACTATAATTTCAGAAGATTTTTGAAATTCTCTCCTTAATCTGAATTGCATTCCTCTCTGCAGGCTGGAGAGAGAGGAGTGGGATGTAAGTCACACGCCAACAGATTTAACATAATTTGTTTTATTCTAATAGATGAAGTATTGGCACAAGCAATTTTTGGAATAATTTTCTTACAACACATATTTCAGTACAAACGTGCAGTAATTCTTTTTTCAGTAACTGGCATTGTACTAGTGAAGAACAGCTGTTATTTAGTGAGGATTCAAACGTTTATCTAGTTACACATTCACAGTTCACTCAGCTGGGTCACAAGTGCAAACCAGAGTATCTGACAGAAAACCTACAGGGTGTTAAGGCTTTGCCCCAAAGAAACAGTGGAGAAAATATATTCCAGAAGGTCAAGAGAGAAGAGAAAAAAGATAAGAAAACAATCACACATATAAAGTGGATGTTTAAATCTTTTTCCTCCTGGAAATGTAAAATGACTGTTTGGGTGAATGGTTCTCGCATGATGCTGTCACCCTTCATTCTGCAACTCTGGCTGAATGATGTCTAACAGAAAGCTCTTTTCACCTCACCTTCAGGGATTAGATTCTTAGAGCCTGCTTAGGTAACTTCTAGATAAATGTTTGAGGCATTCAAATCTGTAAAGCAAGTGATAGTCTAAATGACAAATGCCTCATGGCTGTTTCCTGTATACAGCTAATGCACTGTAGTAAAGAGTAATAGCTATTGGCTTGTACAGCCTCATTATATCAATAGGTAAGAAATCATTGCTCTTTCTTTCCAGTAATAAAATGTAGAAATGAAAAGCATGATATTTAATATACTGTTATTTACAATGTTATCTGTGTACAGCCCATCCCTAATATGTATGACCATCATTACGTATCTTCCCGAGTACAGTTTTGAGGACTGGGCTCCTATGTGGAAAGGTCCTAGGCAAAAAGATCACATTATAGGTACAGCGTTAGACAGAATAATCCATTTTTGCTTGTTGGAAGTTCTGTTAATTTAAAAAGTCATTGTGCTTCCATCTTTCATTGAACCATGTTCTTTAAAAAACCCTACAAATCGTACCTGCCCAATGTACGCTAGGTCAACCTTTTGTTATGCATCATGATCACATCTCACAGAGAGACTATTCTATGTTAGTCTAGTTAGATTAACACTGGAAAGCCAAAGCCAAGCAATGCAGCACGACCCAGAGACACCAAACCAAAGTGAAGTGATCTAAACCTGATCAGAGTGTGTGCATTCTGCAATAGAAGGACTCTACGATCTCCTAACTCACACAGCTGTTCTTCTTCAATTACTTGGGCTGTTTCTCCACACAGGCTGTGTGTTGATTCCTGACCTGATGAGCCCACAGGCTGTAAAAACAAAGTCATCAAATGGAAAATAGGAAGCAAAGGAGGCAATGTCCTCAAGTCCACGAAGCCTGACATGAGCACATAAGCACGTGCTGGACCGTGAGGGCTAATGAAATGACCAGGGCTATAGCAGGCACTGGTTTTGCTTGGCTCATGTGGTTTGTTGGGATTTGTAATTACTTTCTGTGTTGATTGCTAGGCAAAAAGGTGACTGATGAAGGTTGCAATGAAAGCGAGAATATTAAAAAGTAACGAGCTAACACAAGGAGTACTACTAAGAAATATCATCACTGGATTATAAAAGTTGTCTCTACCCTATATATAACTATTCTGCAAAACTACTGTAGCTACTTATTTCTGTCAGATTCTTCAGTAAAAATATTATTCTTTTAAAACCTCTTTAGCATAATGAAAAGCAGAAGTTGCAGATGGGTGTACAGACAATCCTCCAAAAGGTCAGACAAGTCAAAGCTAGCATCTTAAGGAGGGGAATAGTCAGATTTCATGGCAGGAATGTAAATGTATCAGTTACCTGATGTAAGTTAAGGAGTAGTTCAGCAAATTTTAATCTCAATAGTGTCTAAATGCTGCAATTTCATTTCTAAAGCAATAACAAGCTTTCAAGTCCCTCTATGGATAAGCCTTGTTATCTGCTGTTAATAAAGGTACTAACACTGTAGAAGACAGACCTGTGTGGATGCTAGAAGCCACTCTCTAACATAAAAAAGTTTTATTTTGTTTATTTGTTTCCTTCTCCAGAAATACCTCTGTGTGTTTTTTAGCCATTACGGTGCTAAAATTATTGCTTCATGATAAAATTGATGTATTATCTTGAAATTTAGGACATGTGACGGCTGGTGAAAAAGCTTTGCAGAGGTCTTAAAATTCCACTACTCTAAAAACCTCAGAATTATGGAAATGTTCTAAATGGAGTGTCTTTGAAAGGCTAGGTATAAAGGAATGGACTGAATGCATGAGAAAAGTCTTTTTCCAGCCAGTAGAGTGAGACTGAAAGCCTAATTTATCACTCACATTAATACAGTAGATTAGCATGCTTGGTGGCATACACTTCTCAAACCCCGAAAGTCACTGTAAATTATCAAGACAGCCGTTCAGGTAAGCCAGCTAATGCATATGGACATAACTATATGTGGGAAGAGGAGGGTGACTCCCTTCTGAAGCACAGTGCCAGCCTGGGGAGAGGGGACACACGCACACAGAGAAGCATGACCTTGCCAAACTTCCCCAAAGCCCAGGGGGACAGGGAAGGTCACAGCACAGGACTACCCTGGCTCTGCCAACCATCACAGCTGGTGATGGCTGTGGCAATTTCCTGAGCTGCACAAGGCTGCTTGCAGCAGAGGAATAGGGAGGGAGCTTGGGGTCAGCACTCATGCAATAAGTGGAAATGGGAACAGAAGATACAATCAGAAGAAAAAATGTGTAGAAAGCTCTTGGCAATTATAATCATCCAAATTGATATCCAGTGCCCATAAGAATTCTTTATCTTTGCTTCAGAGATATTATTCCACCATACTAACAATGTTGCTTAAAGTATACCTCTGAATATTGTAAACCTATTTACATAATGTACAATCCATCTACTGGTTATCTGTCAAAAATATACTGCAATTATTTTGGTTACTTCCAAGTAAAATCTTTCTCATCGTTTTTTTTCCCTGAGTTACTATACTAAAAATAATAGGTCTTTCTTTTCGGTTTGGAGATCCAAAATATTGAGTGAGTACAGAAAACACAGTATAAACCTTGGATAAGCATCTGAAGGGAGGATTGTACCACTCAAAAATAAAAGAATTTACTAAAAATTGTACAAAACATTTTAGCTAGATTAGCAAAGAGTTTTGCCTAAACCCAGTCTGCGAGTTTTGGCAAGCGATTACTGAAAAAATTTTGCCTGTATCTGCCTCTTGTATTAATTTGTATTCTGTAAAACCTAGCTAACCTTCCACCCAACAATTATATTTGCACATCTACTGGATTTACACCACAGCTGCTTATTAAAGCCCTGTCTTGTAATCTGATCCCAACTACTGACATATAGGCTTTACCAACCCCTGCTGTGTTAGTGCTACACAAGAAGGAGACTTCTCCTGCACTAAATCACATAACCAAAACATTCGTTTTTGCTTCTACTTCAAGAGAGGTCTTGGACTGGGATAACGACTGCTGACTCCCTGTAACCTTGGGCAGATTGCCTCACCCTTGCATGGCTCATTTTAATCCTCTGTTCAACATGAATAATAACACTGGAGAGCGCTTTTATGTCTTTAGATGAAAGACTTAATACAGTACAAAGTATTTTTATTTAATATCAGAATATAGCTCTCAGAGTAACATCTTATATGGAGTGGAAAATGATGATCTTATATAATCTGTCGTATACGGACAGTGACAGCTTCTCCTTGAGGGTCTGGCAAGAAATAACTATGAGAAGGTAATGGCTGTGAAGAATATTTTTCTCTGTCCGTGACACATCCCCTAGGACACAAAAGGTCTCAGCAATTAGTTTTGTTCCTCTTTTGAGAAAAACATATTAAGCACTATCAAGGAAATATTGTAGTCACTAGAGGAAATGCACCAAAATCCCAAGTACTGCTCTGTATGGAGAGAATTTTTTTCTCATTCCAGTCCCTAAGTAGCCATATGAGCCCCTTCCAAGATAAGCATAATGAATGAGCCAATAAATAGGCATCATTTTATGTAAACTTCCTCAAAGGCATAAAAAATTAATTCTGGCTGTATTTTGAACACAATCCAAGCAAGAGCTTGGATTCAAACTCAGATTGAAACAGTACATCAGTGCAAGTCTACTCCCATTCACACATCCAGGGCAGCTCCTGACTGTGGGTATGGTGGAAGATTCACTCCCTCCCCATGGATAGGAGCTGCTCACAGTCTGGCCCACACACCTCTGGATATCATGTGGCTGTGCAGGAACCATACTGGAAGGGTCTTAAGCAAAAGCAGGAGGAGTTTCTAACCTGTGAGCTTTACACTACAGGAATTTTAAAGTGCATGTGCTTGCAAAGCACCAACCTACCAGCATACTTCAAATATATAGAATATATATTTGGGGCTAAGAAACTGTCCCTATTTAGACCTCCAGCTAATGAGTAATGAAGTAAGCCCTAAGCCAGACTCCATCAGCATGGAGAATGTTGAAGGGAGTTCAGGCTGGAAACCCCAACTGAACACTTATGGAAATGCTTCACCTTAATATTGGGAGAAAACAGAGCTACTCATAGATGGATACCAAGCAAATATTTGCAGACTAGAGGCTTTAATGAGTTTGTTTCAGTCTTCCAAGTCTTCCCTTCAGAATATGTCTCTAAAGAGAAGACAGTTTAAAACAGAAGACAATAATCTCTGGGACTTTGATGTATAAAAAGCAGACCTGAAGACAACAAAAGTATAAAGAATGTACAGCAAAGTGCAAACCCTTCTAAACTAATAACACTGCAAGCACTTTCAAGCTGAGACTGTGCTTCTCTAGTGTATTTCTAGATACACTGAAGTGCCTTGGTGAAAAAAAAATCATGCAAAATAAAACCAGCATTTCTGAGAGCATTTTTTCTCTAATTTTATAATTGATTTATAAGTTAAAAGATGTGTTAATGTAGAAAACCACAACAGAATCTTAGAAAAAAAATTTCTGATTTTATCTGGTTTTTTAGTAGTGGTTTTGGTATTATTTTGGTTATTTCTTTTTCACCATTGGATGACCTAGTCAATAAACTGTGTGGGTCACACATGGGAGACCTGATAAATGAACATTTTGAAGAATTTAAGGCAATGTCAGCCTCTCCATTAAGGAAATATTCAAAGTACCAGAACACAGAAATACTGAAAGATGACTTGGAAGTACAGCAACACAGCTTGTTTTCCACAAACAAATAACCTTAGGAAATTTGTATCTACTCAAATGAAGAAGAGATTGTAAATAAATATTACCTGTAAATAAATCTCTAGCAAATGCTTTTGTAAAACAAACAAACCTCTCAAACACAGTAAATACAGATGTCTGTTTGCATGCTGCCGAACCCAAAAATCTTGAATGATTTGGCCATTAGAGTCTACTTACTCTACTTCTATTTGTCCTTTAAATAGAAATCTAATACTCCATTCTCCCTCGAAGGCTTATTAGAAGATAAAATGCCAAAGGATAAAACAAACACAAATTAGATGGCGTTAGGAATCCCAAGAGAAGAGTAATTCAGTTTACATTTTGGGGGTTTTTAATTGCTGGTAAATTACACTTCTGAAATCATGTTCAGAGGATAAAATGATATCTGCTCTGTTTTGTAAATAATTTTCACAATTTTCAGGCATGAAGCCAACTGACTACAATGACATACAGATGTCCAGAGCTCATAGGATCTGCACTCTCCATACATTCATTGGCATAAAGAAAAGTTCAAAGAATGCAGTACATTCTTTAAGAGAAAAACATTTTTGTAGCTTACCTGCTCATTATCTACTAGGTTAGATACCAGTTTCCAAGGAATTAAAAACAAACAAACAAAACATGATAAACTGATGACAAGTAAAAAGAAGCAAAGAAATTAAATTAAAAACCTGACTATACCTGAACACATACACAATAGAAACAAATATTAAAAAATATTTAAAATATTTTCGTTCCTTATATAGCCCCATTCCTAACAGCAAAATACAGCAAAGTAAGTAGTAAGTAAATGGCAATTTTTCAGGATAGAATGCTATTGTCTTACTTCACTCATAACTGACACCTGACATTTTAGAACAGGACTTCACTGTTGCTAAGGTCAGCCTTCATGTACCAAACACCCACAGTGGAGTACAGATATCTTATTAAGAACCCAACAAACCAAAACATGTAATGGCTACAAAAGCTAGGAGTGAGAGACATGGAGTTATTCATATGTTTGGTAGCTCATGTTATAGGCAACTAATAATAATGACAGGGAAAAAAATACTTTGGTATTTAGAAATGGAGATTACTCTTTACACATTTGTGCATCTGTCTGTATATTGCAGTACCTTAATTATGGAATGGTAGGGATGCACTGGATATTAATAGAGGCCAGGTAGAACAGATCTTTCACCATGCTTGATGTTCTTAGCTCCTAAGGGCCTAACTCTAATGCTTACCACCCCAGGACAGAGACACAAATGTCCTAAATGAGGGCTGTACATAAAAGATCCATCCCCTCAGTCTAAAAAGTAAAATTCCTAACAAGGTGGACCTTGTAATAAGGTTTTGTCTTCAGTATTTTTCTTTATTATTGTTATACTGGAGCAAACTATTGTTAGACAGCAGGACTCAATCATGTGAGTACTTAAAAATATCATGAGTCATCTCACTAACAGCAGTGAAGTTAAATAAATCCAAGTCACAGGTGCTATGCTGAAAATAGACATGGTTACAAGGTGAAAATATGTTGTTCATGATCTGTCAAAGCTCCATTTCCACAGTTTACCAGACATCCAGGGATAGAAGCAGGGAGCAAGTGTATTTAAGTTAACTTATTTTCTCTCTGGACATAGTCATTTGGCTCCTAAGACCTCACTAACTTTGGTTGGCTCATAAACAATTGTTCAGCCAATTTACACATGTTCACAGCCATTAAAAACAAGCAATGCAAACTTCCTCACTCAAAGAACAAGTTTTTTATTTTTTTATTATCTAAATTAAAGAAATAAGAAAAAACATTAATAGAGCAGTGGATTAAATTCATTGTCCTTTAACCATATAAGAATTCTTTTCATGCCAAAGCAAAGTTTTCTGATTTACTGGCATCATGAAGGGATAGCTATGTTTATGCTAATTTACAATGCACAGAAGAAAAGGTCTTTTGATCAGACTTCTTATTTTCATCACTTTGATTGACTGTCAGCCATACTAATTATCATAGAACCATTGATCATCATTTGCTGCTAACTTGAAAATGTTGACATGTTTTCTATGGCATTATTTAGTATGCAAATTTATGAAATGGTGCTAGACCTAAGAGGCAAAATTTTCATGTCCACCTCATTTAAGGAAGTCAATATCTATTTAAGAATATAATAAAGCACAACAGGGAAAGTCCTTCAAAACAACATACAGAGTAAAGAAATAGAACTGTAGGCAGTATGGTAATGCTCTCAATTTATTTTTGCTCATATTCCCTCTACACCTTTCTTGCTGAAATCCATTCCTTACCCAAATCCAGCTCTTAAGGCAAAAAAAAAACCCAACCCTTGAGAATTTTATTTTCTGAAAAAAATTGTAAGGGCATTTTTAAACTAAGAATAAAATGCAAGTTCAGCATAACTTTTTCAAACATATCTTTGCTTTAAAAGCCACATCTAAAAATCATATAATATCTTATCCAAAAATAAATTTTTTCTCTTTTATGCAGCAATCCAATATATAGAATGAAAGAAAAGTATTATGATACACCTCAGAAAAGGAACAACCAACAATATTTATCCACAATTCAAATCAGTGCACTTTAGACTGTGAAGCTCTAATATATTAATTAATAAATAATAAATTATAGTAAAAATAATGCATTATGATAATACATAATGTATTGTAATAATACTTAAGATATTGATTAATGAATAACAAAAAATGAATTATCATATATTTTAATTGCTCCATTAAAACTTTGCATAATCTCACAGAATCAACACAGTAAAACCCTATTTATTCCCTTGACAGCTTCTTTATTATGATCAATACAAAACAAAACCAGGCACAGTTCCCGTTCAGGAGCAACACAATTCAAACTTGTAAATGTGGCCTCTCAAACAATAATAATATTCTATTAAAATGTACTCTAGTCACTACAAAAATCCTGCTTCAGCAGTCACCTAATCATCATTATAGCATTGTATGAGCACTGGTAACTAAGAGCAGGGCCTCACAAGTTCCTGTGACCATGGGGTGCCCATGGTGCTTCTGTAGCACTGAGAAACCACAGCAGTGTCATGAAACACCTCGAGGTGCAGCTGCATAGGGGTTCACTGTCATTCATTGGAAAAGTAAACACTGCTGGCAATAGAGTACTATACTTTTGTAATAAATATGGAAAGCCACAAAAATATGGTGTTTTCTCCACCATTTTTTGCTGTCCCAGATATGAAAGCTGTCAGCTGGTTGAGTAAAAAGGTTATTCTACAACAATCTTAATGACCAGGAGGAGAAAGCTATTGCATATCTGGCCAGTTGTATATTCTGGGTATGGGTCTAGAGGTTTGCAGACAGTTTCTCCCTCCCTGAAAAGTTTTCCTTGCATCTGGATACAGAGCTTTGCTGGTTTCAATTCCTGGTCAGGAATGAGTAAGACACAAGGCATATGAGTTGACACTGTGTACAACCACTAAACTATACATTTCCTTTATTTTTAAAAAACCTCATAGGTCCAAAAATAGCATTTTGTCTTTTTGGAAATATACCTGTATTATTGATATTATGAGGGACAAATGATTCCTTGGGTGGGAACACTTCTCTGATGCATCCTACAGTCCATGCTTCCACTCAAAGTTGCAAAACTTTAGAAGCCACAATTGCACCCATGTTTGGTTAGCAGCCCTTGCTGTCCTTACCCTTCTCTATCAATTCAGAGAGAAGACAGANTTTGCAAAAGTTTAGAAGCCACAATTGCATCCATGTTTGGTTAGCAGCCCTTGCTAACCCTTCTCTATCAATTCAGAGAGAAGACAGATGCTAATTTTCAATTGCATATTGCAACCTGCTTTTAAACAATATTAAGGAAAAAACCTCATATTACCAGCATGTTTTATCAAATTATATTCTTCCCTCAATGAAAAGCATTTTTTCTGATATCTTTGAAATCAGAATTAAAGATGATTCTTTCTGATTACTGTCAACACTGGAATGTCTCATGTGTTTCTGTGGCTATACTAGCTTTGAAATCTGGACTGTTTTTTAATTCCTATGACTCCCTTCAAATAATTTTCATTAAAAGCAGTAAAGGCTTTTTAAAAGTCAATGGGAAAAATAATGTAGAAGTGGCTTTCTTTTCCTACTTGTATTTTAGAATAAATTCATTTTCTGTTTTTAGGTCAAAAGCCCCACAAAATCCTAAAATTAACCTGAGACTACGATCACTTTTACTCCATATTTAATTTTAAAAGGGCTGTTTCTTTCCTTTTAGTGGATGAAAGTCTTTTAAAAACCCTACTGACAATAGGCAAGTATAACAAAGTTTGTTGTGCTCAACTTTGAGCTATCTAGGGCATTGAAATAAAAGATTTTTGCAGTCACAAATGTTGACTTGATATTGTGCACAAGTTTGAATGTAAATATTACAGGCAAAAATAGCCTGAAAAATTTCTTGTAGCTGAGAAGCTGGATTTGCCAGTGGTCTGTATTTATACAGCTGAATTTCCAGAAACCAATATGGTTCAGCTGAGGAAACTGAGGGACAGAGGCATAAGGGCAGAGGGAATGAGGCATAAGGACAAGAAAAATTCAACCCATAGATTAAACCTGTGAAAATGCCACATTCTTAATCAATGTTTTATTCAAACATTCTATTCAGAATTGTAAATGACTATTTTGATACAATTAAGAGCATTAGCGAGGGTGAGTTTTGCTACAGTGGCACAGAGGTGCAGTAAATGAGGAGCACACCCTTCTGCGCCTGTAGCAACCTACCAAAAGTCTGGTAATTAAAGCACAGGAAAGAGGCTATTGTCCCTACGTTAGCAAGAAAAACAGAGGGAAAATATGGAGATTTTGTAGGAGCAGATGCAAGAATTTATCCCAACCTATATTTCTTTACACCACTCCTTTCATTAACCACAAAATCACTTTTAATCATGCCTACACTGCAGAGCCAGCCAGCTACAGCAAACAAAGCTTAGCTGGAGCCCAGCTCAGTGTAATTGTACTGGGTCTGTCTAGGACAGAGTCAGCCTCCCCACAGCAGTCCTTGCAGGGCTGTGCTTTGTGCTGGCAGCTGAAAAGTGTTGGTAGCACACCAGTGTTCTGGTTCTGCTGAGCAGCACCAGCACAGCGCCAGCAAAGTCTCTCCAGTGCTCTGCTCCCCTGCTCCAGCAGGCTGGGGGTACTCAGGGCATTGAGAGGTGACAGAGCCAGGGCAGCAGACTCATGCTGACCAAGGGGTCCATACCATATGACATGATGTTCAGCAATAAGGGCTAAGAGAAATGAGGAGGAGGAGGAGCATTAACTATTAAGGTTAATAGTTAAGGTTAATTAACTATTAAGCAGTTTGTCTTCTGAAATTACTACTACGTGTACGAGATTTTAGGTGGTATCAGCTGCTGATGGAAAGCCAAGATTAAATCTTCACTAAATTGCCTTTATCTCAACCCATGAGTTTTTGATCCTATTTTTTTCCCTTTGTCCCACTCAGGAAGAGGAAGAGAAGTGAGAGAGTGGCTTAGTGGGCACCTAGCAGGCAGCCAAGGTCCACCCACAATAACACATAAATACAGATAAAGTGTAATATATGCATAATCTAAATAATGAAATTCTCCTTGGCTTATCATCAGAGCTTGTTTATGCTAGTATAGATAAATAGAGAATGGTAAAGTTTGATAAAGAAATTTATGTTAGGGAGTTCTCCGATAAGAAATCTCTTTGAAGGTGGTTAGACTAGACAACTGCATTTACTAGTCTGCACATACTTTATAGGGTAAAAGTTTTAATTATAGGACGAATGATGGTGATTTGGAAGTCACTGAGTGACAGCAGCTATAATGGGATTCTGTTTAATTTCAACAGTCAGTTTTTAGTATTTACAGACATGTTAATATTAACAGACAAAGTTGTTCTTTTGAATCATTAAAATCTATTCTGTTGAACTCTTAATGGACACATAACACGTTTATGAAGTAAAGTCAGTGTTATATTTCTCTGATAAGCTACAATAATGCTTGTTAAATATTTTTATTCTTAGTCACACACTGTATCAAGTAATGTGATATTATTGATGCAATTTCTCATTCAGGAACATTGGGCACAGGCAGATTTCATATCCTTAAATAGCAGACTTTTTATTCAGCAGTTTGTGCCAAATAATACAGTTCTTATAATACCAACCTTGCTGGCTCTAGAAAGGTCTTGACAAATAATTTTTCAGATACATTTCACTGCTACAGGCATTACTGACTCCCATTTTTAAGTATGTCTAACACCTAAAATGTGCAATTTACTTTTATATTCTTTATGGCATTATACTTTTTTCCTGACATCAAGATGTCTGAATAGGTTATTTAATCCCTTCAGAATCCTTCAGAGAAACCTTGGTATTGCCTGTGAAGAGGCTGCATTTTATGTAATGTGTTTTACAATGCAGAAGGAAAGGCACAGTGGACTTGCAGTGTTAATTGCTGCAGCAACTAACTCCCTTCTTCCTGTGGGTTACCTGTTTTTCCTTTCCTAACTCTGACATTTCACATGAACCTTGATCGTACTCCCTACTGTTAATATTTATTTTTGCAAAATTGTTACAAAGGAAAAATAATCAGGAAACTATATATGATGTCTTTCAAGATATTTGAGCACTGTTAGGGATAGAAAGAGATTAGGTTCCCCTCCACATGCTTAGTAATTAGATGTAAAATTTCATAACCAAGAAAGAAGAGGAAGAATTCAGATGAAGAACACATTTCCCCTGCTTGTTCTGCCTGGCCAGTATAGAAAATGACTGTGCTGTAGCCTCCAGCTTCAAGGCCTGTGTCTCCTCTGCACTTGACAGGGGAAGAAAAGGCAGAGTTAGGCATGTTGCACAGGCCATCTCAGTGACACAAGAGCTGATGGCTTCCAGGCAGCTTAAGACTCCCAATCCTCTCCTGGCAGACATATGCTAAATCCACACTCTCCCAAGCTGCAAGCAGATCTGTGTCCACTGACTTGCTGCTGCTTTGGATTTGTGTTGGTCTATGTGAGAGTATCAGCCTGATGTGGCAATAGGTAGCATTGAAAGGATTAGCTGTAAAAAGTGGTAAGTGCCATTTGATTTTTCCAGAAAAACTGATATTCATCAAAAGTTGAGTTTTCTGACTGAGCTGCGACCTTCCCAAAAATTGGGGTTTTTTAATACCAGATGCTGCACCATCTTAATAATAGATAATAACCTATATGAAATGGTAATATTTATAAGATGGACATTTCTGAATTCTGAATACAGTTTGTGAATTCTTTTCAAAGTCAACTTTTCCTACCCCTCTTCATGCCTGGTACAATGTCATTATTTATTTGTAATGCAACTTTACCAAGATATACCAACCAAAACCAGGACTCTCACAAGACAGTCCCCATATGAAGAAGCTCTACTCAAGGAGGTTCGGGCTAAATCAACACAATTTGGTGTGTATGGAAGTAGAAGGGGAAAACCAAGGGGGAATGGATTAAAATGAAAAGAGAGAGGGTTTAGATTAGATATTGGGAAAAAATTCTTTACTGTGAGTGTGGCGAGGAATAGGTCATCCAGAGAATTTGTGGATGCCCCATTCCTGGCTGTGGTCAAGGCCAGGTTGGATGAAGCTCTGGTCAAGTAAAGGATGTCCCTGCTCACGGTGGTAGGGTTTGAACTAGATGAGCTTTAAGATCCCTTCCAACACAAAGCATTCTATGGCTCTATGATGATTCTGTGAACTCAGATTTGAGTAACATCTTAGCACTCTAAAATGTATGTTCTCCTAAAGGGAAATCTCCTCTCTGAATACCACGCAACCTGAGCTGGAATTACAAAATGGAATTCTATTATCTTTTATATGTTAATAGACAGTCAGAGCCAGTTCAGTCCCTTGCCTTGCTTCTACATACTGTTTTTTATGTGGAAGTCAGTAGTCCTTTTCTACATAGGCACTTTCACATTTCTTAGCATGATAAAAAGGATTTAATGGTTCTCTCTGCCCCCAGCTCATTTCTCGCCATTATGATACAGTTTGTTTTCTGCTGAGTTGTGACAGTAAGGCTGTTCATGGGCTATTCATGGGTCACAAACAGTGTCACAAAACTCAACCAGAGCACATCTAGCCTGGTTTTAACAACTGCAACAAGGAAGGGGTTCAGAAGAGATATATAAATTTGCAAATAAACTTTGTGAATAAACTCAGCTGCTGAGAGAGCTTCTAACATGGGTTTTCACAGATGCTGTCATTATCCTATATATTGATAATACTCTATCTGAGTCTCTGAAGTTGACTCAAAGAGAAATTTCAGTATTTAACCTAAGGGATTTTCAGGATCATCTACAAGACAGGGGTGGTATGGCTGCCTGGGTTTTGCTTACAGATCCTGTTTGTGCTAATGAAATTGCTGTTTTACTCAATACTTCTGGGTAGATAGAATTGACCAAGGCTGTGACATGTCACTCTCTAGCTAGGAAAAAGGGAAGGTCCTTTACTAGAAAGACCTGTCTATGTGGAAACACACCATTATAATGAGATACTTCAGAAAAAAACCCCTTGGAGTGCTTTGAAGGAACTGGGCTAGAAGGAGTGGAATTTCCTCAAAAGCAAAAGAAAAATCAGACGTATTCCTGGGTTTCAGAGGCCTCAAAGTGTGAACAACTTGAAAGGAACTGACATTCTCAATGTCTCAGGAAAAGACAAGACGGCAGCTCTTCTGCCTTTACACAAGCATCTACTGTAATTATCAAGCCATGGAGGAGGTAAAATGGCAACAGAGGAATGAGAAACTCTCTCTAAAGAGAATTATAAGAGGACCAGTCACAGATCTCACCCATGACTCCCATCAATATCAATTATATCCAAAAAAAGGTGAAGGAAATAAGGAAAACACATAAGAATCTGCTTCTCTGTTCAAATGTATACTCTCTCTTTATCAGTTAGAGAGGTTTCCCCTCCTCCCTGCTCAAAGGCTTTCTTTCTGATCAGTTCAGCTTTCAGATGTCCTTTGGCCAACAGATCTATAAACATTAAAATGATCACATTCCTGGGGCTCTGAGGGATATTCAGGGTGTCCTTCCTTTGGGGTTTTGGTTTCAATCAGTGGCATGTTTCCCTAAAAAAACCCCACAGCTGGTCTCATTTGCTTTAAGAAGGCACATTATCTCTTGGTCATAAAGAGATCTCAGAGCATGCAACCACTCTTGGACATAAGGAACCCCAAAGCCATGACACACACTGCACCTAATCCGCTTGAATTTTTAGTAAGCTAGCCCAAAGGAAAATAAGGGAAATTCTGGCAGCATGGACATGAGGACTTCATCCAGTTTCACTTCAAAGTGCCATGTCAGCTACTGCAAGCACATCCTTACACACTTCCACAACCAGATATTGTAAGACTGATGAAAATGCTTTTATTTCAGCATCAGAGTAATGTTGGGGATTGTGTCTGACAATCTTCACAAGACTCCAGAAAACTTAAAAGCCTTCAGTGCAGTAACCTGGAGTGTAGCAGTCGACAACTCGTCCATGCAATTTCTTCTAATTTTTGCAGCTAATGCCTTTTAGTTTTAAATTTACCCATTTCAAAAATTTCATTGCTGTGTTTATATCTCACTTGATTGAAATAACTCTCTACCATTTTAGATTTAATCAAAACCTCCAAAATAATGCCATTTCTATAAAAATACACATATTCTGAAGACCATCAGAGACTGACATAGAGTATTTTCTAAAACTACACAAGGGAGCTCTTCTGTGGACTAAGAAGAAAGAATGACTGAGACAATCCATCAACATCAATTTAAGCTGTATAAATATTTTTATCTTGCAAACTAATTTGCCAAGAATTAAGTGTTCTTCTGCACCAGTCATGACAGCATATTTTATTCAGAGTTTTGTGAGGTTATCTTCATTCATTTAAAAATTTTCTTTCAGAAACCAACAGCTAACTTGTTAAAGGAAATTTGATTAATCTTAAGTAAGCTACTTTTTATTTCACTACAATGCAGTATTAATGGGAATAACATAAAGGATAATGGAATTAAGAACTCAGTAACAGCTCAGAAAACATCCCATTACATCAAATTCCAGTGTGTTTCTGTAGTAATCTGTTCTGCACCACTCCAGTGTGCTTATGCAATCAGAGCAAAGAACTGTTACCAAGGAAACCAATCAACCCAAGACCCCTCCTGTGTGTAAAATGCAGATATTTAACACCAAAAAATCCCATAGAAAGTAACTTCAAATAGCAGCCCAGACTGGACCTACCTCTGACATTTATAAACTCATGCAAATCTGGACATTGTTCTAACCTTTCAGTTAATCATTCTGCAGCTGTGGACTGAATAAAAAAGTTTCTGTCAAAAAAAAAAAAGAAGTGTATTGGTCCAATAGACAGAAAAGTTTATCCAATATTATTAATTACAACAAAAATGCAAACAGCAGAATTGCTTCTCACAATTAGTACTCCATTTGTTTTATTAAACCCATAGACAAGAAACCTAGGTCTACTCTCAATGTTGGTCAGAAGAATGATCATTTTATTGCATAGCATGAACTGAAAGCCTTGCTATCAATGAACAGGTTAATCATAAAAGAAAGGCTTGACTTTATCCCTTCATACCTTGTGTTAAAAAACTTCTTTCCAAAGCTGCTAACCACAGTTAGCTACTCAGCAAATGGTAATGCCCAAATTCCTGTTTACATATTTCTTGTAAATGGCTACGGGACTGGATACCGAGTGAGCTGCATTCTCCAGCAGTGTACAGACCTCCTTACACAGAGAGAAGCAGAAACACAAAGGCCCTTGTTCATTCGGGTTTGAGTTCTTAAAATTACCAACTAATTTTGCTAATATAGGTGGCTAACTTCAGATGCCCAGTAAGAGTGAGCATAGATGAAATTTAAATAAATGTTTTTAATTATCATTTAAAGATTGTTTTTGCAGAGATTGTCTGCAACAGCAGCAGCTAAAATTCAAGGAAGAAGTTTTCTAAGATGTACAGCTCACATAACGGGAGATTTGAGAAAATCTTTGTGCTAAGAGAGAGAAATTGCTGCCCAGAGACACTGAGAGCTCTTAAGTGACAATTAAGTCATCCAGATGTAATTTATGAAAGCATGGGGATACTACTTAAAATATGTGTGTAGATGGCACAGAGATACTTTTTGTTGGAGTCCATTAGCTTTGTGCACATAATCTTGAAAAGGAGCCTGTATTTTAATATTCATAGCACAATTTACTGTCTCTAACAAGCACTGATACTATCTCATTGTTGGACTGCACCTGTAAAGGACATACTCTAGATAGAAAGATGAAATTGGAAATTAATTCCTTACTGAACAACAGACGACCTAAAATGAAAAGATTTTGAACATATGGAACTAACAAATACTAATCAAGCTTAACAAAAATTTGCATGCTTCAGGGGATTTAACAATAGCTCTAAATAATTTGGGTTACTAAATATGCACACACTGCTTTAGAGAGATTAAACCTTCCAGTTAACTTCATTTGTGCTAATAAAAGTCAGAAGAGATATGGCTTCACTGGTAGAAAGCAACACTGGAGCTAGGAGGCAGTCACACAAAGCCCCAAATCACCCTTATTTTTAACACTGCAGAAGTGAAATATTTTTTACAGAGGTATCTTCCACTTTTAGGAGAGAGGCATTACATAAGGAAACTGATCTATGTTTCTTGAACAGCTTGACTGAAGCCAATGTTGTATATGATAATGTTTTATTATTGTTAAATTTAGTGTAGGTAAATATAGAGTGCTTCTGTCTTAAGGTGTCCTTGAAGCTATGTCAACCACAACTGCTTCTCTACCACCTTCATCAACTCTGAGAGCTTAAGAGGTCATCTATCAGTAACAGATAAATAAAACCCATTTTGAGAGCACAGTTGCTTTCATTTCAGCTAATCTCTGTGAGATGAAGCAAAAACATTTTTCTTTTAAAAGCAATAATTTTGAGCATTTCTAGAGCATTGTTAAATGTCTAGCATGGAATTTGTGTGAAGGGCATTTGTCAGGCTCATTTGGATGTTTCTCTTCTTCTTGTGCCCAAGCTGAGAGGAGCAAACTGGTAGTTTGGGGGTTCAGCAGATAACTCTATTGTGTATCATAGGAATGTTAAATAAAGCACTTTTCCTTCTGGTGCACACAGGGTTCCTTTTTTCCCTTCCTTTTTAAGCTAAATAACCATTGTCATACAATAAATTGAACATCTCAGCTCTTGTAAGAGTAGTCATTTGTTTTATTAAAGATATACATCTCATATCTTTTTTTTTTTATACAGAAAGATGACTGCACTAAGTTAAATGCTA
>VWYI01011847.1:9428-64794 GCA_013399455.1 Anthoscopus minutus
GGGGGTTTTTTTTTTTTTTTTTTTTTTTTTTTTTTTTTTTGCTTTTGAACCTGTATTCAACTGCCAGGAGAAAATCAAAAATCAAAAAGCTTTGTGAACTATTGTTACAATTCAGGTACAACCCATAGCTTTGACCCTTTTGCTTCCCTCTCACACAATCACTTTAGCTGGAGGACGGTTTTGGTTGGCTTCTAGTAAGAAACAATACTGATAAAAAGAAAGAAAGTTAGGTTAAATTGTGAACTAAAAAGGAGAATCCCCTCTCAGTGTCTAAATGAAATCTAGTCAAAGTCCTCTGGCACTAATTACAGCAATATGAAAACAGTAGTATTTTCAATATCAATGACCCAAAATATATATATATATAGCTACAAAAATACGGAATATTTGCTTCAGAAATAAATTTGAGGCAGTGAAATACACATTTACATATTCAGTGTACATTATGAATCCTAACTGCTTTGGTCCAACAAAAGTGTCTATGATGAAAATACTGTAAGGGCCTACTATGAACACAATTGTATCCGGTCTGCTTAAGATGCCTAGTTAAGAAAGAGACAAAATTCCACTTTGGAAACGAATTTTTCTTCTTCTTATCAATTAATTTCATTAGCAAGATCTCTGTAAGTTAGTAGACCCTCTATTTGGTTGGATACATCATATGGTTTTCTTGAATATCAGTGTTTTAGAGCATGTTTCACACAGGATCATGTGGAAATTGTTATCAGAGGGCACTTTGTAAACAGCACTCACTTAAAAAAAATACAATTTCTGATTTGTTTTTAGAGTGAATAATACAAAAATCTTACCTTTAAATTTGAAGGGACAATACTTAGGTGTGCTTTGGACTAACTGAGATGAAAACTACACGTTCATGGCAGAGATAGTTCAGCATAAATTAGGCAAGTCACAGCATTAAACAGAGAATTATCTCTAGCTAACCACAGAGATGCAGAGAGAGAGACAGACACAGACACAGACACAGACACAAACTCAGAGGCAGAGGAACAAACGACAAAACTGCCTGTGATTTTAGTTACATGGAGTGGGAAATTTTATTCTAGAAAGTACTACAACATACAGAGTCAAACCATAGCATTATTAATGATATATACAAGGCAATAGTGAAACTGCATCTGCAGATCCATGGCTTTTCTTATTCCCACACATTCCAGAAAGTCTGAAATGCCTACAGAGAAATCCAGTAAAATTAGTCAGTGAAATAATAGAAAAAGAAATCAAAAAGAATGTCAGGTTTTACATTAAAGAAATGTCAGTGGAGAGCAATTTGATATCTCTCATCTGAAATACCAAGAATGGACAAAAATAAATGATGTGAAACTTGTGAAATTAAAATTGGAGCAGATGTGAGGGACTTATTCAGGATCCAGGAGCAAGTGAAAAAATATTTAGCAAATATTTGACAAATTTAAATTTGTAACTAGACTTCTAATCTTTAGTATGTTTAATGCTGCTCCATACAGGCAAAGTGAAGACTGTAAACTCCTCCAGAAAGATGGAGTTTAAAATAAGCTGATGACAGGGATTTAATTTTTTTTTGTCTTTTGCAATACAAAATACTGTATCAGAATTATTTTTTGATTGAGTAAAACAAATGAAAACTTCAGAGGATCTCTGAGATTTTCTTATGAAATCTCAGTTATTTTCTGTCAGCTTATACTGGCAGTTGCAAAATATTTTTTCTTCCTTTTTCAAATAACTCTAAAGATAAAAATCGTAATTACATTGGGGTGCTATAAGTGATGGAGAGGGTAGGGGAACTGTATATTAACTGTCATAAAACACGGGGGAGCAGTAAGGCAATGCTTTGAATAAATGTATAACAGTTTTACAAAACTAATTTGAATATGTATATTGACATAGTATTCCAGAGACTCAAAGCAGCTCCTAGACAGAGCACAATTACTTTAAGCTGGGTATCACCACCAATTTTATTTAATTAAATTTTAGTTTGTTATCTTTTCAGGTCCTTCAGTTATCTTGTTAATTTTAACTCTGCTTTCATCTGATGAAACTTAATTTTCAATGTCTAAAACATGTCCAATTACAATCATATAAACACAAGTTCAAATTCATAATTTTTGCATTAACCACTTGCCCACATTTCATAAACTTAAAATATTTTTTAGAATTTTACAATAGCTTCCAGCTAAGAATACAAGCAGATAATATTTTTTCCAATTAGTGCCATAAAAACTAAGCAACATTCTAGAGATATTAAGGTCCTCAATTTCCTTTCATATTCCATCTAAAAAATTTTGAGTCATCTATTCGAATAGTTTAAATAGACTGCTTGATTGATTCATTCTACTGAAATAATGAGAATTGCTTACAAAAGAAGACACCATTCAGTGTAGCTGATGATGGCAAAATCTTTAAGTGTATGAATTTTATAAAATAAGAGACATATCACTCAGCTGTCATTTGCTGGGAAGTATGTGGTAGTACAGCAGGAGAAATATGTAAAAGTTTTTCTTCAGTTCTTATTGCAGTGATTTCAAATGAATCGATGTAAAGAACTCAACTATCATATAAAAAAATGATGAAGGTGCGCATTGTTAGTAATGTACATATTGTTTTTCTATTGCTGAATTCTTATTTCACTTAATAAACCAGAAGTTGTCAGCAGCCCATAAATGAAAAGTGCTTATTTTCTTAGTTCATGCCTACAATGCTCAGTGCAGCTCTTGGAAAAGCTCTGTCAGTGAAGAGTGGAAAGTAAAGAATGGTGGGTATGTCGACATTTTACATGCAAAGTGAGTAGCTAAAGGTAAGCCAGGCAGCTAATCAAACATCTTTAAAGCCTGCATTTTATCAGATTGTGTCAACATTCATAAAAAAGAGTTTGGCAGGTGAAAATTAGGGAGAATAGCTAGCTGTCCAAAGAAAATTGCTTTTTCAATTCCCTGTAAATTGTTGTGCTCTAGAACAGTATTAGAAGCAGACATTCAGGCTGAATATAAAAGAGGTTCGAGTCTTTAAATAAGGGCAAGAAAGTGAGATGGGAAAGAAGAGTCTTCATACACTGTTATTGTTATTGTTACTGATTCTCAAGGAAAACACTACAGAAATAATATATATAATATCTGATTATACCAATTATACAAGTGTGAATAGTATAACATATAGGTCTTTTTTTAAAAATAAATGTCTCCTTGTTGCATATTACTGAATATTCCTACTTGTACCCTTATTTGCACAATCCAGGTGGTTAAGTTCACTGATGAACTTTACTGCATGAATGCATTTCTATGAATTTTGTTAGATAATACACACCTCTCCAAATTATCATACTTTGTCTTCAGGTACAGACATCACCAAAGATTCAGTAAGTAAATAAAGCTGTAAGGGTTTGTATCAATCAACTATCTATATCATATATCTAGACTGAAGTACTCCTAAGAAAGGTTTTGGTAAACTTTTGTAATTTTCCTTTTTTTTTTCTTAGTTCTGGAACACCAGGCAAAGATCAAAGACAAAATAAGAAATTGAACATAGAAACAGCTGTGCTGTAATAAGTCAGTAGGTCAGAAGTCAATGATGTTGCTAACTGTGTATTTGACAGCCTTCTGAACTTTTAGCCAAAATGACCATGTACCTATTTACAGTTTGGCAGTTCTGGGGAGAATTTCTGTCAGAAAAGAAAGCTGTTACAATTGCTCTTCCATCTACCAATGTAATCATACCTTTGAAAACAGCTAAAGAGGTCTGGCTATACATTTTGCTTCATCAAAATTGAAAAAACAGACAAGAAATAATAGAAAATTTTAAGTAATTGTCTCCTATCAATAAAACATATATCAAGTCCATGCACTGATATAAATAATCAAATAAATAAATTTGGACCTCTCTCAATGAAGATGGTCATCTGACTGATACAGTTGAAAAAAAAGTAGAGAAATTCAATGGGTTTTTTTCCTCAGTCATTAACTATACTGATAGATGAATATGGTTCCACTGTAAGCAAAAAGCAGCTTTCCTTTTGTGGGCGCTGAAATTGCAAAGGAGCAGCTTTATGAGCTGAATCTGCACAATACCTAATGGGATCCATCCCACAGTACTGAAGGGTGTGGAGCTAGTGGGTGTTATGGCTAAACCTCTCTCAGCCATCTACCAAAGTTCCTGGGACTCTGGGGATGTCCCTGCTAACTGGAAAACAGTCAGTGTTATTCCAATACCCAAAAATAAGCATGTGGGAAGACTCAGGTAACTATACACTTATTATTTTAACTTTATTTTCTGGAAAAATTATGAAATGTATTATACTGGGTGCTAATGAAAGTCATTTAAAGAACAATGCAATTGCCTGGCACAGTAAATGTGGATTCAAAAGGGAAAGTCCTTTTTAATTAGTTTGAGAGCCTTCTATGAAAATGTCACCCACCTGTTGGATGGAGGGAAGATGGTGGATGTAGTTACTCTGGATTTTAGTAAGATTTTGATACTGTTCTTTCAGCATCCTTCTGGAGAAGTTATCCAGCAGTGGGGTGAGCAGGTTCACCATGCACTTGGGGAAGATTGGTGAAAGGTCAAGGCCTAAGGGGTTGCAGCGAATCGGAGCCCATCTGGCTGGTCTAGTGGATGGTGCCCCTACTCCTTGTGACAGGGGAGTGGGAATTTGATGATCTTTAAGGTGCCTTCCAACATAAGACATTGTATGATTCTATGGCAATTCTCCTTTCACCATATTCTACTAAATAAGGTTGGATGTGAAAGTTTCATTTGTAGAAAACAGTGTTCCTTTGCACACAGGCTGGAGGAGACAGCACTTAAGAGGATTTTTAAGCAGTTCTCCATTTCTTGATCTGAATCCAAACTTTAAAATTAAATTAATCTTAGCTAATTTTTTTCATATGCTCAATTAAGGATTTCTCTGAGGTTTAGTTAGATTGGTTTGGGTTGTTTTTTTTTCTATTTGTTTCTTTCTTTGTGATACTTTGAGGCATAGTTAGTCTACTTTACATCCAATGTATTACCACACGTTAGCTTTCCACAATCTCTTTTTATCTGCATTGTAATTCTCTCTTTTTGCAGTGTTTCAGCAGTTTGGGTTTCCGTGCTCTGCTTTTGGCAATGAGGAAACAAATGCAATTTTTCCTTGTTTTTCTCTAATTGTCTTTTACCTATTTCAGTATCTTCTAGTTAATATAAAAGAAAGAACATGTCAGAATGTTGGGGGTTACATGTCCTTTTATTTTTCATTTCTTAATGGAATTTTTCCCATTTAGCTGAGAGAAAAAGCCTTGATGGTTGGTACATCATCGGTACTTTAACAGACAAAAGTTTCGGCTGAGCCCCGGGGGCAGTGGGGAGGGGAGCGGGTTGTTTTTTTTTTCTCTGGGTCCTTCTAGGAGGGCAACACAGACACTCTCGGAGCTGTTTCTGCTGGGAGAGGAGGTTTTTGCCATCATCCAGACGGAGCGGCTGTTCCTTCTGCTTCTGTTTCTTCCTCTCCGTTTGTGGCCTCCGCTCCCCTGTCCTGCCGGACGTGCTGCAGCCCCAGCTGCCACCGCGGAGCTGCTGATCCATCTCCTCCACCGGCCCGGGACTCTCTGCTCATCCCTGCCATTCCAGCGAGGTGTNGACAGATAACTGTCTCAAAAAACCGGGACACAGAACATATGCAAACCAGGTCAAATATCTTATTGTAGCACTCAGTTGAATATCACCTAATTGGAAGAGCTGCTCAGCTGGAGGACACTGAGAAAAATAAATAATGGATGTGTCCATTTTGTCTTTTCAGGAAAACTCAGTGCAGTTTAGTACATATACTAGAGTCTCTGCACTTTTTTTACCTCAAAGACTGCCTAAGGATTTTACTCCATATTTAATACCAGAAATTCACAGTTATCTTGTGAATTCTGTACACTGAAGGGTGGTAAATGAAGTCTAAGATCTCTTCACAGATATCTCTGTCAAAGGATGCAAAATTTATCCTCTGTCTGCTCACAAAGTAGCATTCTTTTCAAAGTAAAAGGTGTAGCAGTGTAAATAATGAGGTGAATGACACCTTGCACCAGTCATTTGGAAGGGTGAATTCACCCTAGCTGAAAATAGCAGAAAGAAAAAAAGGTAAAGAATAGCTGTGAAACTATTTAACCTTGAAAACAGCTGAGAGCTTTATTGCCTTACAATGTTTTAAAAGCACTATAGTTATAAAGCATTATAAGAGTATCAAGGCAAATAGATCATCACTTGCTACTCACTATTAAATGTAGATTTTCAGAATTTTTGTTTTATTTGTGTTTTTCTAGAAATTTAAGAAAATTATTCCAAATGTAGTAAGAGATTTAGATGATTAAACTATCAAATTAAAGCAGGAGTGAACTGAATTCAAGAAGGTTTTGATAGATTATTCTGACAAGCATGAGGGTGCTAAGAGCTGACACAGATGGCACAATGTATATATGCTAGTACATTTATAACCTGTACACTCTTTCCAAACTCCCAAACACCTCCTATCTTGTAAATATCCTAAGGGTATTCAGATTAAAATTAATAATAAAATTCAGGCATGATAGAGAAACCAAATAATTGTTATGTAATCCTGTGCAGAAAATCATTAATTTTATGCTTATTTTAAGATCAACTACTAGTAGATTTTTGAGGCTAGGCTTCCTCTTAAAATTAGATGATCATACCTTGAAATATTTTAATGTTAAGCATAGTATTTCAAAATTTCTGTGCTCTCCAGAATGACCAGATATTTTGCATCAATGAGGACACAGAAGCTGAACTATGCTGTATTAATATAGCATTTATAATTCCAAGTAACTGTTGATGCATTTAAAGTTCTACAGATGCCTTAGACATTCTCAAATCTCATTTTAGCTCGACTTTTCCAAGGTTTCTCTTCCTACACTGAAGGAATTGTCTACAAACCAAAGGGCAACAGTCTTTTTACCTCCAGGGGGAAAAAAACCCAAACCAAACAACAAAATCTCTGAAAACAAACCACAGCAAATAACTGTATTTTACTGAACTGTAAGTGCTTTGCTAGATACCTAGAGTCAGACCAATAAGCCTTATTTCATTCATACATCTAAAACATTTAGATCATTTAAATCTTCATCTGCCTTATCTAAAGCTTTTATCTATCTTGTTTGTTTTCTAACACTTGCAGTGTTTAGAAACTCCCCTCCCATCTGATTCAAAAGGAAAAAAATATATAATTAGAAGAATTTACAAAATCAAGTTAGTCTTCTGAAAAGCATGAGATCCCAATTAATGAACTAAGAATAACAACAATATATCAATGGTATAACCTGCTTCCATTTTCCATATAGTATTTACCTATCTTTTCAAAGAAAATAGTTGGGTTTTTTTCTCCTACAAAAAGTCCCTTACTATTAAAGAGAATAAAAACAGGAAAAAAGCCCTTTTTATTAGATTTATCCAAAACTTGGAATCTGCTAGCTGAAGTGATGCCATGTTAATCCAATTGCCTGTTTGCCTATGAAGACTAGATGACTTTTGAGATCCTTAGAATGTCCAAGAGAAGACTGAGAAGACTGAGAAGTTTTTCTGGGACACAGAAAGAGCAATTATTCTTGTGTTGATTGAAACTCGGTTCAGACCACTTCATGTTAGTGGTCTAAGTATTCATACTACATTCTAGATTATAACTTTTTCTTACACAGAGTGAATTAAATAAAATAGGCTTTCATAACAGTTTGTATTTTGAGACTCTTATCCTGTATATCCAGATGGGACCACCCAGGAGAAAAAATAAGAAGAGCAAAAGAAAAAGAAAAAGAAAGAAAAAAAAAGAAAATAAAAAATGAAAATGAAAATACATGGGAAAAAGAAAAGAAGGAGAAAGGAGGGGAAAAGGAAATCAAGGGTTTCTAGAAGAGCGGCTGTTTTTAATAACTTCAGAAAGAGTAGTTGATTAAAATGTATAGAATCATCCTGAAAAAATGCAGTTTGGAAACAGTAAAATTTCATTACAATTTTAATTTAGTCTAAATTTTGGCACACAAAATATTTTGAGATGTAAGACAGAGTTCTCAGGGAACACTGGGTTTAGTCCTGAGGTATCAAGATAGCTGTATTTTTCTGTTCACAAGGTGAAATGAGAAAGACGTGAGGAAGAAGGCTTGATGAAGACCTACTCACAATCAATTTCAATTATTAGTGGTAGCATGAAGTTTGACGGTAGCATTATACCTCACAGATAACCCTGTCCATTGAATAAATGTTACTTTCTCAAGCAATATAATGCATCATGCATAAAAAAGAAGTAGGGATGCAGAGAAGAAAGGTTTGTTTATTTGTACAGAATTCCCTTAGGCATTTCCCTCCAATAGGTACTATTCTTTCCAAATCTATAGCTATAGTGTACTGCAAGAAACCCGCAGGGTATCTCAAATTAATTACTCCAGTTCATAAAAAGAGCTCTGGTTCCCAACTAAGTATATGCCTCAAAGCCATTAGACAATAACAAATTGGCCTAAAGATCAGCTTTGAAAACAATGAAATTAATATGGTTGTTAGCTAATTTTGACACAAACTAGTTCCTGACTAAGAAAATAGTAAATAAATAAATCTGTGTCTAAAATTCATAACTGGGAATATGTCACACAGAAATAGATCACCAGACCATTTATATTAGTGGAAGCCAGAGTTATTTCAAGCTTAAGGGCTCTAGTGGCACAAATCACATGAAGAATATTGTGGTTGTAGCTTTTCAAGCAGTTTATTATCAGGATTTTCCCATAAGGATTATATCCTGGTTTTTTTTGCCTAAGGAGACATCAGAGCTGTTCCTGACAGCTTGTAGCCAACATGTAGAAGATGAGCTCATTAACTCATCTGTGGAACACCTTGCATTGGCAAATTTCCTGCATGCTCTTCCTTGTCAAAGACTTGCATTTTCCTAAACTGTGGGGATTCAGAAAGAATGGAGCATTGATTGGTATTCCTGCTTGCCCAGATCAGTATCCCTAAAGCATAAATGAAGTCTACACAGCAGCTAAAGGCACAGGTTTTTGGTTTTTTTTTGTACTTTACTTTCTAAAGTAAGTAAACCAGGATATCTCCATTGATAAATGCAACTAAAAAACTGGAAAGTTCATTTCATATAAATTTGTATTAGCTTGATCCCCATTCTTCCATTATGGACTTTGTGGACATCTGTAGTGGTTGTGCCTTTGACAGAGTTGTCTTCTTAATTGTTGATACAATGCTATGTTTTTGGATTTAAGCTGAGAATAATCTTGATAAGATGTTGGTAGTTTTGATGTCATGGATGTTGCTGAGCAATGCTTACTCCAGATCAAGGACTTTTCAGTTTCTCATGTTCTGCCAGCATAGAACTGTTGAAAAATCCAGAGGGGAGCATGGGCAGGACAGATGACCTGAACTGACCAAGGAGAGTGATTTTTGTGAGAATGAGAATTATATTAAAAATAAAACTTTTCAAAAGCAGAATTGATTTTAGACCATAAAATAGATGAACATAGTTTTTGCTGTAACATAACTTTCAATTAATTAACTGAAATGTATGTTTTACATTTAATGTTCAAATACATACTAATTCTTTAAGGATTTTTTTTTTGGTTGGTTGGTTGGTATTTTGCAACATAGATTATATATAATTCTTTTGCTGTATAATCATCTTGCTCGAACTTTTCTTTGTCATTCATTATTTTAAAAGACTTCATACAGAACAAGCTGCAGTTATTTTAGTCACAGTCCTACCTAGAATCTTCAGCAGAAATACGGCATGTGTTTGGGTTTTTGTAGTTTTGTTAGGGTATTTCAATTTTCTTTTCATACCTGGGCATTGAATTCCTGCTCCTGGCAAGTTCCTTCCCATGTATGACAACACAGTCATACCAATTGCATTGATCCATTAGATTAATTCAATTCTAAGCAACCAAGAGATAAATACTTCTTAAGTGAGATGACAGTGCAGGAAGGAGAAATTTTCTTTTGAAAATTTCTTTTTGATTAAATTAGCCTGCTGTAAAGGAACACCATTCAATCAAATGGAAAAGACACAGACTTAAATCCACACAGTTTGTAACAAGTAGACTAATTGTGAGGTTTTTATATAACTTTCTACAGGAAAGACAGGAACAGAGCACTGAAGAAGGAAAAAAAGAATTTGTGACCACAATTATACATAGTTTAGAAGTCTTAGAAATAAAAGTCTTAGAATGAGCCAATACTCTGACATTAGCATTCATTTCATTTTTTAAAGCAATAACATTCATTTAATCTAAATTCATAGTGACAGAATTAGACTTTATATTTGAGCATAATTGAATACCAGATAGGAAATCACATAAATAAAAAAGGGAACACTAAAAGAGAGAACTCCAGTATTTACCATTTCTGCTGAAACTGGCACTTGTTTCTTAAGAGATACAGATTTTGTTCAGAAAAAAAGCCCCAATCTATGCTTTATTTTTGTTTGTTTTATTTTAAATATTTTTCTGTTACTCAGAAAGAGATTAATTAACCTCTACATCTAATGAGAAACAATTTTTCTTCTTTTTTGTTTTCTTCTTCTCAATGAAAGCAGTTTGCAGAGATAACCATCATTATATAATTCAATTAAAAGAAACTATTTTTCATAACTGTCTGGTTTTCAGCCATGACAGAGTTCCTTTTTCTCAGTAGCCATGAGGGTATGGTGCCTGGAGCCTGGTGGACATGTCTGGGTGGTTATCCTACACTATTTACTGAGGGAACAAATAAGGGATTCTCACTTCTTGGAAGGAAGGGGGCTTTCAGAAGAAAAGTTAAGGGCTTGTTCACCATTTTGTTCATTGTCTCATGGTTTTGCCATGTTAGTTCAGGCTTGGTGAGCAATTTGTGTATGTAAATCACATTATTTTTGTATACTTTTGTTATAGATATCATTGCTGTTACTATTTGTTTTCTTATCTCGTTGTTTACCTGTACATTTCTCTCCCATCCCATAATCTCCACCTTTTGTTTCTCTCACATGAGGGGTTAGGAGGCTAGGAGAGGGAGCGCTGTTCCTAAACTACAACAATAAATTTGTGGGGTTTTCTCATCTCTGTATCTATTTTTATCAGTTTCCTGGAGCACTCCTAGGGGTTGGCTACCCAAGTTCTTCACCTCTCAATGTTTAGTTACCACAAAGACAATTTGGCTGTAGAATCAAGGGAGAGCCATTGCTTCTTGCAGTACCTGAGAGTTAGAGAATAAAACTTGCAAGACGTTCCACGTTCGGAAAGTGTGATATTACACTTTTGATCTGAAATGCTAGAAAATATGAGCAGACAATCTGTTTGGTTTTTTTTTCCAAATAAATGGATTTTCACAAAATTTAAAAAAAATTCTCATTAAAATTCTACCTCAGTGTAGCACAAATGAAGAAGCTCTCTACAAAACCTGGAATTATGTCGGAGGTTTTCCTGCATCAAATCCTGCTCTCCTATTGCTGTATCAATTGTGTCCCTTTGGTGACTTTAGTATGTGCTTTAACAGGCACAAAAATATACTAATAGTAGTATTGCATGGGTGGATTTCTCTTTAGTAAATTCTTGTGCAAATTAGTCAGTGTGCATAATACAAATTTTGAAGACTTTATTCCCTAAAATTAATAATTTAAAAATCTAAAATAAAATTAAATAGTTGTACACAGAGTAGACACCACTCAATAGTCTGATTTCAGAGAAAATAGTTGAGATTGTTACACGATTAAGTGCAACTTTCAGAAAACAGTCATCAAAGAAAACTAATAAAAATATTACCTGGGTAAAGAAAGGGGAATCTTCATAAAATAAATATGCAAATGATTTTCAGAATGAATTTTCAGAATGTTATTGAATCTACCCTTGGGATTTTCCTAGAAATAAATGCTTCAGGTTCTCATATATACTGATTTGCTGGAATGTGTAGGTAATTAGATATCGATTCTTGCTGTCAATGGGTATACCACCTATTATCCATTTCCATGCAATGTGAAATGTATAAAGTCTGAATTAATCTTGGAACTACTTTTAGACAGTTACAATTTAATTATATATTCTGTGCCACTAAGAAAGCTAATCCCATTAGAAATTGAAGAGCAGAAGAAATTTTTAATGGCTAAATGACTCAAACATTAAGAGCAGTAACAGAAATTTGCTCACTGCTGTGCATGTGTACATGTATTTGTATGCTTTCTTATCTCATCATGTTTGGTCTAATTTGTCAGCAAGAATCTGTAGAAAAAATGTCAATAGAAATAACTAAAATCAATCTGGGATTAGTTTTGCTTGAACAGATATCATGAGATCAATGTCTAGTTCCAGCTACAGTAACTATTATTTTTAGAATAGTTAATTATAGAACTAACTATATGAATAACACAGAATATGATGAGTTGGAAAGGACTCAAGAGGATCGAGTCCCAGCACTGCACAAGACCATTCCAGAATCACAGTCCGTGCTCCACAGTTTGTCTAAACACTTCTAGGACTCAGATGGGCTGGTGAGGTGGCCTAGGGATCTTGTTCCAGTGCCCAAACACCCTCAAATACTCAACCTAAATCTACCCTGATACAACTTCAGACCATTCCTTAGGGTTAGTGTAACCTTAAAAATCTTATACTACATTCCTCTGTGCTCTACTTGATGATGCTATACTTCTTTGTCTTATATAAAATCAGAGAAAAAAATATTTTTAAGTGAAAAATGTAAAAGAACAAAGCTAAACAGAGTTGTTGGAAGAAACATAAAAAGCTCAGAAGCAGTAGCTAAATATGCTGTTTAGCTATACTCACATATTGAATATTTTGCTGGTACAACCATAGGCTGAATTTTTGATCTTGACTGAGTTTCTATCTGCACATTTCTGTGCAGAGGAAGAACTGGCTATAGAGAATAGAAGGACATGGCTTTAATGTATTTTTTCCTAAGATATATATCATAATGAGCACAAAGTAAGAGAGAATCAGCTTTCCTTTGAAGGAACAGGGGTTTTGTTATTATATGGTGCTAAGAGGACCAATATGTTCTAAAGTTGTTTCCTTTTGTTTCCAGGTACTTCACTGCCTTGATGAATTAAGGGTATTATGTTTTTCTTTCTTAGCAAGTTAGAACTCTTTTACATATTTAAAACTCTATAGGAGTAAGATTTTTATATGGATGAACTCCTTTGTTGCTGAATCTAATATCTAATTATATTACAAAAAGAAAAAGTTATGTATCATAAAACTTTTCTCATTTTCTTATTTTTATTTCTGAGTTTAAAGAGTCTGCTGATATGAATTTAGAATATTAATATAACTGTGATATTCCCTGCAAAACCTGTGGCTTAAGTTTTGCTTAAAGTAGGTAATTGAGAACCCATAGCTGAATAAATCACCCTAATTACTTTGATGTCCCACCTAAATTTATGTTGATTAAATTATTTGAGCCGTGAATAAGCTTCTGAAAACAGATACTTACTCTGTTATTCCCATAGGAAATGTAGTGTATCTGAGTTATCTTCCTGCCTTTTTGGAAGAAACAGTAGCAGAAGTCCATAGCTTCCATGCAAAAAAGTGTGCAATGCCTTACTGTGCCAAAAACATGCATTCTAATGAAAGGATCTCAATGAAAACAATAAAATCTCCAATCAAAAAACCCAACCAACCAAAGAAGAAACCACTCCAAAGCAAACAAAAAAGAAAAGAAAACAAATTTTGTCAGGATTTAAATGTTGTTTGCACAGTTTTGAATGAAGTAATTTGCCTCTTCCTGTCACCACCATGAGAAAAAAAAAATATTGCAGCCAGCTAAGGACAATTTAGTTTTCTCCTCCTGACAGCTGATGAAGCCAAATAAAGAAGGGGTCTAAAGTTATTTGGCAGCATTCTTTAGACATAACAGCAGATGGTGATATTTTCTCATTTCAAAAATTTCTCTTTTAGTGATGGTCATATTAAAAGAAATATCCAGGCTTTAATAAAAATTACTTTGTCATCAAAATATTTTGTTTCCTTCTTCAACTTGAATGAGTAGAATATCAATAGTTACTAAAGTTAATAACTTAAATAATTCCACTAGCCCTTTCTCTGGAGGAAGTACATAAGATTGGATGTATCAAACAATGAAATCCTATTTTGTAGTAATCTTCCCTACCCCTAATGCAGGAAAGGCCTATTTTATTGTGTGTGATAAAGATGGCAGACTCCCAGATGTCAAGCAAGTATTTTGTTATTGCCTGGCTAGTAGCACGATATGTCCTGGTGACAAATTCACAATATTATGGACACCCTTTCATTTTTCCTTAAGGCTTGTCAGAATGCTGCCAGTAACTGAGAAAAAGAGGTTTGGGTTGAGCTATTGAGAGGAAAATATAATAGGATGTCATCACAGTGTTTGCAACATTAAATATTTGAGTAAATAAGGTCAAGTGGGAAAAAACAAAATCAAAGGAATTAATTACCAGCTGCTTGTCATCAGAAATTCACACACAGATTATCTGTTGCTTCCTAACAGCTTGAATGGTTGTCACAGAGGTGCACGTGCAGACAGTGAAAGTATGTTACAATACCACACAGAGGAAATGGTCAGCAGTGAATATAATGGTAAACTGCAACTTCTGAATAAATTATTATTCAACTGATGTATCTGGTAAGTGAGAACAATGATATCAAGCTGGCATGTGCATTTTAGGAATGCAAAATCAACAAAGGAGTAAAGCAAAAGAAAAAACTATGTGTAAAATCCAAAAAGGCTGTTGTGAACTATCAGGTCAAGTTCATAGACACTATTAATGAACCTGATATTCTATGACAACATGACCGTCCTTAGTGGATGGAAGGAAAATCTCTGCATATTGTGTATCTGGACTTCAGTAAAGCATATGACACCATCTCCTAGGGCATTCTCATGGAGATACTGGCTGCTCATGGCTTGGATAGGTACACTCTTCTCTGGGTAAAAAAATGTCTGGATAATTGCATCCAGAGAGTGGTGCTGAACAGAGTTACATCCAGCTGGTGGTCATAAGTGTTGTTCTCCAGGGCTAAGTATTGAGATCAGTTTTGTTTAACATCTTTATGAATGATCTGAATGAGGGGATCGAATATTTCCTCAGTAAGTTTGCCATCCACACCAAGTGAGAGACTGGAGAAAATGATTACAGGCTCAAAACAACTGAAGCGTGCGTGCGTGCGTGCGTGTGCGTGTGTATGTGTGTGCCCCCCTCTTTTTTCTCCAGTCTCTCATAAGGTAGGAATATTTTTTTGCAGGAGAGGATGAAGGCTCTGCAGAGGAATCTGGACAATTTGGGTCAGTGGTCTGAAGCCAATTGCAAGAGGTTCAATAAAGTGCAGTGCCAGGTCCTGTGCTTAGGACACAACAACCCATGAAGCGCTATGGCTGGGGGAAGAGTGCCTGGAAAGCTGCTCAGAGGAAAAGGATCTGAGGTGCTTGTAGGCTGAACATGATCCAGCACATGCCTAGGTGGGGTCTCCCGGCTTGTATCAGAAATCATGTGGCCAGCAGGACCAGAGAGTGACTTGTACGCAGCACTGGTAAGGCCATACCTTGAGCGCTGTGTTCACTTCTGGACCATTCTCTACAAGGAAGATATTTAGGTGCTGGAGTGTGTCAAAAGAAGGACAATAGGCTCGTATGTTCACAGAAAAAATTAACAAACTAATAAAAAGTATCAGAATCAAAAAAAGTGTCATGGAGCTGATTTTCTTGCATATTTTAAAGATGCTTAAAAGATGTTTAAAGAGAGGATTAAATATGTGTTTGGTCAAACTGTGTAATATGTCATATACTTAAAATCACTGTGGATGTAAAATCATTAATTTTAAGCAGATTTTTATATCAGTTTGTCTCTGAAACAGATCTTCCTGAATCAGTGGTATAAATTAATTAATTAATAAAAAAATGAAAAAGGTCTTGAAAACCTAATAAACTGCTAACCATAGTTGACTATATTTTTTCTTTCTTATTTGCATTGCAGATACTGTTATTTAAATGTTGATTTGCCTTTAGCATATTATTTTGCAGGAAATGGTATGTAATTGGCATTCAAATCATTCTCTTTACACTGCTAGTAGTGGGTTGCTTCCAGAAGGGAGAATTGTCTTAAGATTCATTTTAAAAATCCAGCATGTTTTCTTATAAGTCACTGGTTCTTTTCTGACATAATTTGAATTTAAAAGGGTAAAATAAATTCCACATCTAATCAATAACAAGATTGTGTTTAGAAAATAAATTATACTGTGTTAAAGTAAAAACAACATACTCCATCACAACAATTTGTATATATTATCCATCATTCGAGTACACTTCACTTGGTATTCTATGATATAGCTTTGAACAGAGCAGAACAGAACAGAACAGAATGTCCTCTGTGCTTTCATAATTTCTTTCCTTTTTTTTTAACCATTTAGTTTTATTGAAATCTCCAATATTGAAATCAAAACTACTTTTTCTTCTTTCATAATCAAATGATTAAATATACAGAGGCTTAAAATGCTGCGTAACATTATCTTGAACTGCAGTAAGTAAATGATGAAATTTGAAAATGTGTGTTGAATGCATTTTCAAATGCAATTGCATGTTAAAACTGCAAGCAACTACTTTATTGACTAGGTTTTGGAATTTTAGACAACTGAAGAAGATGTTGAAAAAGACAGCTGAGTACAGGAATAATGTGGACCATATTTGTGCTGAATAACAAAGTGATGAAAGTTGCAGGTAGCAACATCAGGGAGGGTTGGATCTCATGGGTCTGAAGGCAAGTTATGAGAAACAGACAGACCCCATAAAAAAATGGAGAGGAGCACAGGAGAATCTTTTCAGAGCATGATCGTGCAAGGAAGGCAGTGCCTAGGTGTAGCAGTGTGTTCCACGTGTTTTGGATCTCCCCAAGTCTCGTGGGGTTTCAGGCTAAACCCTCGAGAGTTCTAGAGGGAACAGCGAGGGATTGTGTTACACGAATGTCAATCTGGCTTTTCCCACGCCCCCTCTCCTTCAATTGGTGGACTGGGTATTCCCTTCCCCTTGCTCCGCCCCGAGGGATAAAAGAGAGATGGTGGGCGGAGAGACGCTCTCTTTCCACTTAGGTTTCTAGGAAGGAACATTGGTGTCGCTAATAGAACTTAATAAAATCGGGACTGAAACCTAAGTTGAAGTGCGCATCTTTTCCTTCACCTCGTCCGGGATCTGCAAAGAGGAGCTCAGGAGGTAAAAGACTGGCTTTCTAACTTGCTGGGGGAAGCCTTGCGCTCAAACCGCTCGCTGCTGCTCGACTGCGACGTGTCTGGACTTGTCCCAGCCACGTGGTCTTGGCTTTGCCGCGGACGCTGAGAAGCCGAGTTCTGGAGCAGAGCCGCTGGAAGGCGTAAAGCACCCCGATACCTAGGCAATTATATCAGTAATATTGTGCAAGGCTGAGACTGTCTAAATAGTGGTGTAACTCTATGTGCCAACACATGTTGGGTTTTACTAGCTTTAAAACAGCTTTGCAGAACAGGGCCTGGCAGTCCAGATGCATACCAAGCTGAGTATGTGCTGGTAGTGCATACTTGCAGATTAAACAAACAAACAAACAGCCTCCTGGATGGCATGAGGAAGTAACCACCAGATTGAAAGAGTGATTCTTTCCCTCTACTCTGCCCACATGAGAATCATCTGGAGTGCTGGGATGCTGGGTGGTGTCCAATGCTAGGATCCCTATTAAAAGATAGACATGAAGACAGAATTGTGTCCAGCAAAAAAACACAGAGATGACCAGTAAATTGGGGCATGTCTCATAGGAAGAGAGATTGAGAAACCTAGGGCTGTTCAGCGCGAACTGGAGAAGGCTAAGAAGAAATTTTTCCAATGTGTTGAAATGCCTTACATGAGGGACTAAAGAAAATGAAGTCAGACTCTGCTCAGTGGTGCTCAGTAACATGACAAGTCAGTAGATGCAAATGAAAATACAGAAAATTACATTCAAACATAAGAAAATAGTTCTGCTGTGACAGGGCTCAAACACTGGAACAAGCTGCACAAAGAGTATCCTTGGACACATTCACATGATTGGATCAGCCCTGAGCAACCTGTTCTAGCTGGCTAGGTGGGATTACAGGCCCTCCACAGGGGCCTTCAAAACTTAACTCTTCCACGGTCCTCTAAATTTGTGAAATATAAAATTTCCATACAGATGGAACAAAACCTGTGACAAATGGGGAGAATTAGATAGAAGGACAGTAGGACAGAGAAAAAGAGATAAGCAAGTAGGAGGGCTGTTGGAGGGGCAAGGGCTTCAGATTGAGTGGTTTGTGCTTCCAGGATGCCTGGAGTAACTATCAAAGCCTTGCCTGGGTCACCCTGGCTGGGGCCAGTCAATAAACCTAACCTATCACTGTTGGCACTCCATAGAAGAGGGGCTGGCTTGAAAACAAGTGGAAGACTTTTTTGAGAAAGAGAAGCAGTGAAAAGTACTTTCCAGTATGGAAGAACTGAGACACTTTTTTTTTATTTCAAAGCCACACTGGATTGTATTTTAAGACAACTTTATTTTTGGAATTTAAAATTATCTGCAAAAGCTTATCCAAAAAAAGAAAAGTAGATAAGAGCAGTAGAAGAATCAATAGGTTGTGTGGCATGTCCCACTCTTTTTCTGGTGAGAGAGAATCCACCTGTATCAAAAAGGACGGTACAAGAGAATAGTAGCACTAGCTGGATATGAATAAAACTTCCTACTGTGCTACCCCAGGGATAAAAGCATGTTTGGTTTTGGTTTGGAGTTTTTTCTGTTTGGGATTTTGGTTTTGTTATGTTTTGTTGTATTTTTTAAAACTTTTTTCTGTCTAAGAAACATCAAAGCTAAGATGAGTAGTTAATCCTTCCTGAAAATGTGTTAATTAGGACATCAGGCTTTTTCTGTTTCTTTTATAATGCTCCAGTCAGCACTAAGAATGTTGCACAGAACCAGTTAAAGAGCTGGTAGAAAAGAAAATTGATTCATACATGATGTCTGGACAGTCAGGAAGTGTTGCAGCATCAGATTACCTAATTAAGAGTTGAAGACCTTTTTGATCTCCCTACTCCTTTATAAAGCGACAGAATCAAAACCCATAGATGTTTCCCAAATGTTTGTGACTTTGTGAACCTTGTAAAACTCCATTACTTCAAAGATAGAAGGGCCTTGATGAACTGTTAGCTCTAAGATTTAGGAAGCTTCTGTTTACTGTGCTCATCCCTGAACTGTAATTATTGAGTCATGGGGTTAGGATGAGCTATTGGACTTTCTGGGTTGGTTGCATATGTTATTTTGGCTTTCGCCACTTTCTATAATCTTGGAGTCATAAAAAAATATTCAGTTAAGTAGAAGATTATTACTAAGAGACTGAATGATATCCTCAGTTATTCAGATTGAGCTTAGGTGACTGGAATCCTTATTTAGGATATTCATTTGTGGAGGTGAGCTGGCTGTATTTGAAGCAGCCTTTTGTGTGTGCCTATGTCTACCTACACAGTTTATTGAAGATAAATGAAAGGAATTAAAAGAGTGTCTCGAAGTGCTTATTGGTGTTGTCAGATGTGAATTTTAAGCAAGGAGAAATGCTCTTGAAAATTAAGACACTAAAATAGATCAAACTAGGAAAAAAGCCACAAGACAGCTAAGTAAATTCTTTGCAAATTGATAGACCAAATTAAAGCCATCCAGACTTCATTATAATTATGCAAGCACAGGTTACATCTTCTCTATCTACACAAGGATATTAGCTTTGTAACTCAATTCTTTGCTTTGTAGATAAAAAAAAACAAGTTCTACAGAGGAAACCTACCAATTCTAGAAAGCATTAGCATTCATGGATATTTTGACAAAAAAGTTTTGAGTAACAAAAATTTAATATATGCAAGTTATATACATATACATTCTTTATACACATACATATATGAAATAGCAAGTGCATATATAATAAGTAGTAATAAAACATTTTATTTATTAGATAGTTTGAACGTGACATTTTTATACTAGAAAGGGCTTTTTTAGCTAAAGAACAGAGAATGAAGTTAATTACAGCTTGCCTGGACTGTGATTTTGTTAGAAAACTGTATCTTTTACAGAAAGATACTTGCAGTTTCAAACTTTCCAAATTGGTCACCTGGTCTCAGTAGAAGACCACCAATTCAGAAAGAGGATGAGCTTTAAATCCCCATCTTGACACTGCCAAATTTCTACTTTATGAGAGAAAAGACTGCGTCTTGCTAAGTCATTCGATGCCAATGTCTTTGCTCTTTGCTCAGGTGAGGCACACTGACCCCAGAGCCTCCACTGAGCTGTGTACATCAGCTATCAGCCAGAACCTGGGACTGGGCCACATGTTTTTAAGGGATGATATTGGAGTTGACATTTACTTAAGTTATTTAATTTAGGTCTTGTGTATGGCTGATATGACTAAATCCTAGAGATCAATAAAGACCTGAATAACTTCTACTTTATAATCATCCTCCTGGAAAAGATCAAACTGGTCATCAATTTGAGGTTGTATATACCCAGGCCTTGTGAAAAATCCCAGTATACTGCAGCCACGTATATTAGAACAAGTACTTAGTAGATACCAATCACATCAAAACTCAATTATGCATAATTAGTCGTATCAAGCTATTTTTGAACTCTTTTAGTACTTCATAGAATTTTTCTCCTAATAATGCTTCATGTTCCTTGAATCCAGCCACTAATTCTTATGACTGTCAAGCGCCTCAGTGAGTGTTTATAGAGCATCATGGAAAGTTTTGCACTTTATTAGCTTCAAAGAAATAGTCACTATATACAGCACCAGTGGGTGTTTTTCCTCTTAGTTGCAGTACAGAATTTGGCTGTACCTGTTTGCTTTAATGGATACATCTGTTCCTTTTTGGCCTATAAATTTCAATGTCATGCTAATGTCGAATTTAGATGCAAGCTGTGTTTTAAAGTGATAGTGCATGACAAGCTTATGCAATTTAACAGCAGATTTCATTCTTCATAAGTGCTTTTGTTATAGAAAAAAATATTTTGTTCTGGTGACATTTTATATACCATTTAGTTCTTCTATTTTTAATTTAATTTAATTATAAATTTTAAAGATGATTTCATTTTTCAGCTAAGTGAAAATTGTTCTCTCATCATTTAGTAAAACCTTTTGAAGATGTCTGTTGAGGAGCATTATTCAATGACAAGGAATGTATTTTATTTTCCTTATAAGTGTTAAGTAAAAGTTGATGGTTTTATGTCACATTCACTCAGCTTCTTTTGTCCCACATATGTAGCATACAACACATTTGTATGCTTGGAATGCTCTCGTTCAGTTAATGATGGAACTTAAAACAATCAGTGAGAAGTAACATTTCACTGTAAGACTCTTTTCCCATCTTCACAGCCCAAATAAGAGCTCACTTTCACCAAATCAGCTCACAGACTCAGAGCCTAGGCCTGGATTTTGAAATCTGAGGAAGACTAATGACTGCTTATTTTCATAATTTCACTCCTTAAACGTATTATCAAAATTACCAGTGAACATACCTAAAACTCCACACTTTTTCAATTTGATTTTAGATAGATGAAAACTCAATTGACTAATTTTTAAATGTTTTTCAAATTCTGTAATTCTAGAAGGGATTAATATAGCTATAAGGATAAAGGAAATTATAGTGTTTATGGAAAAGAATAAAAAAGAAACATCAGGGTCTATACAGAACTTCTCAGTTAAAAGTCTATAGAGCTAGAAGGTTTTGTAAATTACAGGGGCCTGATGCTGCAGAAATATTGAGATAATTATAATCAAATATTTCAGTGCTATGTTCAGCAGAGGAGTAGCAGCCACCAAAGTGGTTAGACCATCTATATATTGGTAGGTGTGGTATTATCAGGAAGGGAATAAAAAAGGAATGTCTTTATGAAGACAATTGAATTCTAATTTGGACTATTAGATAGTATCTTTGCATCTGGTGTGTAATTCTTACTAGAGGATAGACAATTCACTTTTTAATTGGATAAAAATTTTTAATTGGATAAAATCCAAGCTTTTAACAGACAATAATTAATGAAATTTTTCTCAATTTTTGCATGCCTGTGTTGAAGCTCAGAACCCTGATTACTAAAGAAATTGGAAGCCTTGAGAAAGAACATTTTGCTGTAATATACACTCTTCAATCATGTGAGAAATTATCTACTACTGGTATCATTTGGAATATTTAGAATTAATGAAATTATTTGGCTGAAACCACTCTATGCATCAGTTCTTCACTTAAAAATAATTATGCTAATTTCTGTCTGTTTCAAAGGATCCAAATTTTCATTTCAGTATTGCAGGAGTTATGGAAACACTTGAAGAACACTTTTGTACACTAAGATTTTACACCAAAAAATTTTTATGCTTTATAACCCTCCCTACCCCCAAATTCTTACATTTAAGTTAAACAAGAAATAGCAAAAATTAAATGCCTTTTAGCAGTGGACAACCATCCTCTGAAAATGCTGAAATGGAATTTTTTAGTATTTTACCTTTTTTTCATTTGTTTTCAAGAAAAATAGTTCGTTTAAACTGAAACCAATTACAATGAAATTTGGTAGAATGAAATATTAAACCAACATTTTTCACTGTTGTCCATATTACAATTGTAAATATAAAAGCCTCAGGGGAAATCAGTATTCTTTATTTAAATAAAGATTTAAGTAGGTAATAGTAAATCCTGCTTTCAGTAACATTCTGAAACTCAGAATTACATAAAAAAATATTAATGGTGTATCTCTTTCTTGGACTTGGTCTGATTTGTTCACTCTATATGCAAAGAAACTTGTCACCAGTTTTAGTCTTCCTTAATGCCTGGCACGGGGGTGTTCCTGTGTAGGGCCAGGAGTTGGGCTTTGATGATTCATACGGCCCCTTCAAACTCAGGATAGTCTATATTTTCATTATACTTTTTATATGGAATATAAGTGTGCTTGTGTCTGTGTGATTACGGCAATCCTCAAGAAAGGATAAAGTGATTAAAAAAACCAAGAACTTTAAAAGTGCTCATCTAAGTCACCCATTACATGATACTAAACTGTTTTGCACCTCTTGTATGCTTTATAATTCTTCTAGTCCTTGTTTTAGGTTTAAGAGGTTTTACTAGGACCATGTATTTCTTATAGCAATGTTTTATCTTTGAATTTACATAAAACTCACTTGCATTTAATGAAAACCGTTTCAGGTTGCAGTGTTGATTTTTTTGTTGTTTGGTTTGCTTTTTGGGTTTTTTTTGCGTTTCTTTTTTGTTCTTGTTGTTTATAAAAAAATTATTGACCAGTTTCTGGAATTTCAGCTATATCTCTTCACACATGAAAATCAGCGTCTTTTGAATTGAAATAGATAAAATAAATGTATAAAAATTAAAGTGTTTTTACAGATCAATAACAGAGCAATTTACAAAGCACAAAATCCTTATGATGTTCTTCTCTAACATACAATAGCTTTTATGCATAGATATGTGATGGAGTTTTAGAATTGTATACCCAGATACTTCATGTATAGGAAAATTCCATAGGGATAATACAAAACTGTGTAAGTTTTCCAAGAAGATATTTAGTTGTTTTTTTAAAAAAACATATCTAAATCACTCATTTTATATGTTAATTTTAGGAAGAAGTATTTTCCTGATAAATCTGAAATTGCAAGGTAAGGAAATTTTTTTCCTGCCCTATGCCTTACAAGGATAAATAAACACTGAAGCAAATAATTTATTACACTGTCATATAAAACTAGGATAACTTGATATGGAGCTCATTATGCTCGGATGAAGGGATTCTATTTAGATACTTTCTTAGTATACTGAATGAGCTTCTTGCAGGTGTTTATTTTTAAGGTCCAAGGTTTTCTGTAAATTAAAAATAGTTCTCTGTGGGGTAGGCTTTAGACTTCCAGCTTCTAAATCTAGTTCTACTGCCTTTGTGCTGAAAGACACAATTAGAATTCATGTGCAGTAAAATGCTTCTCAGTATTCCTGATAAAGTAAGATCCATCTATTTCAGTCACAAAAACATAAATAAATAACTAGACCCTCTGTTTGCATGTGTTTGTAGAGATTCAATTTGACTTTTAGATACCTTGGTTGAGATGTTCAATATTAATAGGTACTCAATTCAAAGATTAAACTGAGCTCTAGCGAACAATGGGAGATGGGGATGGGAGTGGGTAGCCCTTAGTTGCCACCTGGGGTTATATCATAATATTATAGAAAGTTATTTCTTGAAGCATTTTCCAAACAAGATGTCAGATAAACTTACAGACCACCTAACAGCTTGAATTTACTTGCTTTCCAATCCTGGAAAGCACATTTATACCTCTTCAAAAGGAGGAGCCTGTGGTACATCCCACCACATGTGTGTGCTTGCAAGGATGGGTGCTTGCAAATTCAGTGAAATTAACAGGATCAAAATTTCAACTCTCAATAAACATTTCCCTCCCTCCTCCCCCAGCAAACTGCTCATGCAAAAAGAAGGTATGCTTTCCTTCTCATTCCCTGGCTTCCACTGGGAATTGATGACTAGGTAGTGCAAACCCAGTAAGATCCTTTTTCTCTTTTGGAAAGAAATTCCCTTCTGGAAGTAAAGATACTGGAAATGGCAGCATGGGAGACTATGGGCTCATAGAGAGCCCATGAGACAGCATGGGCTTTCTATTTCCCGTTGTAGACTCTTTAGCAAAAATAAAAGCCACACAATAAACTAGCAACACTCCATCTTTCGCAAACTTCAAATGGAGATATTTCAACATACTCTTTTTGTTTTTTCCCTCTGGTGAATAGATATAGCTCTACTACAGATAAGGAATATTGTCCTTTCTTATTGAAGCCTTTTAGTTACTCACTCACTGTACTGGCAGTCAACAGAATTATTTCCTAAGTAATTCAGGGAGTGAGTTAATAGCTTCTTTTTTTCTTCAGTGTTTTGTTTAATATTGTACTGCAGATAGAAGGACATATATTTTTTTGTAAGCCTTTCCATCATGAAAAGCAGTGTTAGATAACTTTTAATCTAACAATCTAACAAAGCAGTGTTAGATAACTTTTAATCTAACAATACTTTTAGATAAGATATTGTTAAGGTTGTAATGAGAAGTGATGCCACACTTAATTGAGTGAATCTTTATACTTAAAAAAATGAGTCATTTTCTTTCCCCTTTTTCATCCTTAAAACAAATTTTAAACAAATATTAAAATATTCAGCAAAAAAATACATACTTTCTTATTAGAATCTTTATAGGATTTGCATTTTACTTGCTCAATTTCATGCCCTTGAATACCTTGGAAAATGAATTGATGAATACACTTAAACGCCAAACTCATCACTAGGCCTGTCATTTCCTGAAAAAAGCATCTACAGCGTATAAACTGGTAAGACAAGAGAGATTTTCCATATCACCTTGGATATGACCTCTTATGTTGCTGCTTACATGAATAGCCAACAGCACTTTTATGTGGATGATATATGACTTACATATAAAACTATGCCAGCTATGTGTCTTCTACCTACTATAAATGAAATATTAGGCAAGTCTTCAAGATGTTGCTTTTTTTTCATTGGAACTTTCATAAAACTATTTTACTGACAACTGAAAACACAGCCACACAATAAATGCAAATTTGTATTTATCACAGATACAGAGGTTTTATCAGCTCAAGGTCATATGAAAAGGTTACTCATCTTCTTTATATATTTCATATATGAAGGCCTATATGATTAAATGTTAATGAAGAATTATATTCGTAGCTAAAACAGTAGCGGTCATTATATAACAAAATCTTTATCCAGAAAGGTGCTGTATTTCAGATATGGTTATGTTTATTTGAGGATGAGATACTGAAATTTCTGCCTACCTCCAAAATTTGTTTTTTTTGCTAGAACTCAGCTTCTTTTCAGAGTGTTCTTAGTGTGAATAAGATACAGTTCAATTCATTCCTACTTAATCTCTCAAATAAAATACTAAATAATCTAAAATTTTGTAGAGCTTCAGGTATGTAAATTAAATTCTAAATTTCCTGAAATCTCTTCATAACTTCAGTTATTATTTATCTTTATGAGTTTAGGCAGTCATCTCAAAAATCTATTTTAGACCAATTTCTAAAACCATGGAAAGATACAAGATCATCATGTGAGACTTCTGTATGCTAAAACCCTGAAACCTCTTTTACAGTGTCAAGCTTGGCTCACTAGAAGTTCCATGTGGCAGCCTAGAGTTATTTAAATATGGAAAGACAACATTAAGAAAGCATTTAGTTCAAGTCATTCATGAGAAGAAGCAGCATGCTTCTATGCGAAGACTTTTGAAAGTGGCACCATATGAATCAGAAAAAGTTCACTTTCTGGTCAGTTGAACAATGTCTGTGTCAGCAAAAATCACTGAATGAAAAGATAAACTCATAACAAAAGGAATCCTCTATGGGGGATTTCCTTCCAGAAGTAAGAAATGCTAGACAGATCAGAAAGAGACGCACTACTTCTAACTGTAAATTGTCTAGCATGTCAGGACTGGGTAGCAGAGGGAAAACCTGAGACATGCAAACAAAATGGAAATAAAACTGTTGCTACTGCTCACCAGGTTAAGATCATCTTCCTATGAAGAGAAAAATATAGTTTATAGTCTGAAATAAAACATATCTACAGATTGCCTCGACATAATGTTGTTGAAACATTACTTCTGGTTGTATTTAATGAAGGTGTAACATAAGCAGGTTTTTTTATAAAAATAGGTTAAAAAATAATAGGTAATATTGACCTTGCATTCTCCAAATACTCGGGAATTGCTCAGCCTCAGGCCATAATATTTTCCTAACGGAAATGAATATTTCTAAGCAGAAAGGAAAATTTCCTCCTTGAAAATAAGTCAGCAGTTTAGTAAAGGATCCTACTCCTTTCAAGTCAGCCTCTTAGGCTGAACTTTGTTTTTTTAAAAATTTTCTATTCACCCAGCCTTGATGAAGTGAATTTGTTACTTTTTCTTTTCCTCTTCTACTATTTGATTTCAGGAATATCGGGGTGCTTTATGCCTTCTGGTGGCTCTGCTCCAGAACTCGGCTTCTCAGCGTCCGCGGCAAAGCCAAGACCATGTGGCTGGGACAAGTCCAGACACGCCGCGGTCGAGCAGCAGCGAGCGGTTTGAACGCAAGGCTTCCCCCAGCAAGTTAGAAAGCCAGCTCCTTTACCTCCTGAGCTCCTCTTTGCAGATCCCGGACGAGGTGAAGGAAAAGATGCGCGCTTCAACTTAGGTTTCAGTCCCGATTTTATTAAGTTCTATTAGCGACACCAATGTTCCTTCCTAGAAACCTAAGTGGAAAGAGAGCGTCTCTCCGCCCACCATCTCTCTTTTATCCCTCGGGGCGGAGCAAGGGGAAGGGAATACCCAGTCCACCAATTGAAGGAGAGGGGGTGTGGGAAAAGCCAGATTGACATTCATGTAACACAATCCCTTGCTGTTCCCTCTAGAACTCTCGAGGGTTTAGCCTGAAACCCCACGAGACTTGGAGAGATCCAAAACACGTGGAACACACTGCTACACAGGAACACAATAAACTAAAAAATATGGTTTTTAATTCAAAATACATACATGGAAGAAATGGCTATCTGATTATGTTTACATCAAACTCACAGTGATTTTCCTTTCTTTTAACCACAGGATGTGAAATTACCTGAACTTTTTCTGTTTTATATCTTTTCATCATATATTAAAAGAGACCAGGAAGAAAATGGCAAGCCAGAAAATATGTTCCTGTCACAAACAGAAAAACTCATTGTCATTTGAAGGCTACCTCACTTGGTTTTAATGGGTACTTCAATTGGTGATAAAAAAGAAAGATTTACATATCTGAACATTATTAAAGAAGTCCCAGCAACATAACAACATAAGTGTTTAACTTTTGCACGATAGTGTTCTGGATGTCAGACAACATTTTAAAATATCTGAATTTTGAAAGGAAGTTATTACCCTCTAAAATAGGGTCAGGTGCTGGAGGTGTATGAGAAAGTCATTGATGCAGCTCTTTGTAACTTGCAGGGACAGTCACCCACATTGGGACAAGATCTCCAGCTTGATTAACATGGACTTTCTCAAAATCAGATAAAAACACAAATTTGAGGTGTCAGCAGTAGTAACTGATAAGAATCTCAGGTGATTAAGCTGGAAAGCTCTAGTTATGTCCCAGATGATTTTATTTACAAATTTTTTACTATATTCAAATGATTTCTAGTATTGAAACTTCTATTTGTTTCTTTGTTACAAGGCCAAAAAATGTAAACTTGACATTGTTCTTTTTTCTTTTTTTAAAAAAAGAATCAACATAAACTTATAGTTGAAAATCTTTTTGTTATTTGCTCTTTTTCTTTTCCAGCTAGATCCATTTATTTTGCTAAAAGTGTTTAGTAATTGCTATTTTTCTATCCAAGGTGTGACATCTTTTGTCATGTGTAAGATTTTGCAATGAATATTAAGGTATATCTTCATGAGAACATAGATATCTCTTGTGGTAATGCTGTATTCCCTGTAATGGTGATTTTGAGAGATGACTTTTTTCAAAATATTGTCTGCTTTATCTTTCACAAAATTAGAGTAAGGATATCACCAGTTTCATCTTCCAAGTTTTAACATCAGATGTTTATCTTGAGACAGTTTTTGACTGTGCTCAAGCTGAGTCACATCCAATCATCAGGTTTTATCATCAGGGCTTCAACACATCTGACATGGACCTTGATTTCCCAGGTGATGCTCAAGACACTACAAGATTTGAAATAAACAGAAAACAAGCTGCAACAGCATGTGAATGAGAAAGCCAGCTCCCTTGACAAAGACTCATGAATACTTCAGAAAACAGAAAGTTCAGGGTGTTATTATGTTTTTTCTTAGAGAGTCTCAAGCATAATTCTTTTAATAAAATGACAGTTTTGGAGAGAGATTTTTTTCTCATTCTGCAATGGCATAGGGAAATATAAACCAAATTTCTGCTGGGGTGCATAAACCAGTTAGAATGCACTCAGCTATAATGAAGAACCTTCATTTTCAATTCATCAGATACCTTCAACCAAGGAAATCTTTTAGCAAATTCAGTAAACATGCTGATTCATATTCAGTGCAGTAGTAATTCATATTTTAATTCATACTGCTTGTATTCATCAAAAATGTTGGAATACATTTACCAGAGATGCCCCTGAAAAGATAAGCTTGTTGTACAACTTTGCAGGCTAACACAGGTTACCTTTCTGGAGAGTGCATCCTTCCATTTGGTTATATATTTTCTGAGAGAAAAGGGAAAGGGGAATATGTTCCCAGAGTTTTACTTTATGTAAAGGTTGTTTTGAATGTTGTTCAGTTATCACCAAAATTTCCTTTTTAAGGTTTATTTAACTTCATAATGTAGACTGTGTAAATAAGGGATGGATTTTCTGTAAGAATTAATCATGTCTGTACTTGCAAACACGTGCAAGTAGGCAGCTTGTAAGGCAAGGTACAACAGGTACTTGTATAGTTAATATCTCAGTGCAAAAATCCACACTGGATTCTACTTTAAATGAAAAATGAGTGACAGAAGTGTATTCTGATCTTGAAACACTAATTTTAATGAATTTTAATCCTTCATGTTCTTAGGTAACCTAAGTATACCGTAGTATTCTAATGTCTCTTGCTCTCACTTCTCCCCAGTTATTGAAAACATTTTCACAAAATATAAAATGCCATTAACTAAAAATTCAACTACACCAAAATGGTTCAAGAAAAAAAAAAGAAATAATAAAGGAAGCATTAAGAAAATTAAATTGTTAACAAAATTCCTCCAACTGCTTAAGTCTGTGTGTTGGCTTGATATTGTTTGATATTTAGGAAGAAGGAAGAAAACCATTCACAGAAATGGTTTTCCTGAGAGGCTCCCGGGAGCTTCCTCTGTGTCGAAGAAAGGCCAACAGCTGTGTAGTTCTGAGAATTGACAGCTTTGTAAGCCATTGAAAAGTTCGGTCCGCCTCAGTGAACATCACATTTTAAAACCCGGGAAGCTCAAAAATTCTTTTTGGCTTCCGGCTTCAGAAGATTTCGAGAGCGCGGTGGAGCCGACCCTGATCAGCCGCGTCCCGGGAGGCCTGGGCTCTGGGCCGGGCCGGGCCTGGCCCCAGCGGCTCCCGGGCGGGGATGGGAGGGCCGGGGGAGCAGCCGGGGAGGGGGGGGGGGGCCCTCCGTCCTGCCAGCNCAAGTATTGGGACTGAAAGTTCTTTCGGTGATGCCATGGAGATGGACTGTAATAACTACAGTATTTCCTTTAATTCATGAGAGAAAACAAGTATGGGGGCATGATGGAGTGTTCAAATATGGACCTGAGCAGAGGCAGCAGATGTTGGAGAAGCAATGACACTCTGAGGAGCTTGAGCAGAGAGACAGAGATGGGAGTGAAGAGGACTCTGTGTCTCAGGGAGAAAAGAAAAATACCTCTGTTCTCGGAGATGAAGATGATTGCAGAAATCAGTGAAGAGAGTCTTTCCTTTGAACAGCTCATCCTTAAAAATGATACCCCATAAGCTGACATGGCCCGTTCACTCAGTTGTGAAAATGGGAGGAATTTCACAATAGCAGAAGTTTTTCTAAACTGAGCAGCTGCTGTTTGTGAAGATGCAAAGCCACAAGAAGACTGTGTTCTTGTGGAGATTTCTCCATGGTGTTGGGAGAGAAAACTTCTTGCCCTATGAGAACTGAGGAAAGACTATTGTAGAAATGATAACTGATTTAAAATCCCAGGCTTTGTTTTATATTGTCAGGTGGGACAGCAAAGAAGGTGGGCAGGGGAGGGAAAGTGTTCTGGAAGTTTCATTCTGATTTTTCCTTTTTTTTTTCTATTCTTTTAGTTTTGTTAATAAAGCTTTCTTCATAGTCTTAAGGTTTGAGCCTGTTCTTCCCTTCTTCTAAAATTATATCTCACAGCAAGGAATGAGTAAGTGCACTGGTGAGTTTAGCTAGCTCTAAAACTAGCTATCTCTGAAACTTTGTGCTTCGCTTAATTCTCAGTTTTCACCTGCAAAAGTCTTATCCAGACAAAGACTCTCATGCAGAAAAGTTATAGGGCTTTTTATCTATGAAAGTCCTTTTAAATAGATATTCAAAATGTTTTCTTACAGACACTGTTTAATGATAATATTATGAGTGGGAGTATGGATCTAAGTAGATTATGAAGGAGTGAAGAGTCCTCGCAGTGTCAAAGAGCTCAAAAATGAAATGTTGATGAAATTAAGCACAAAAAGAATGCAAAAATTATTTACAGAGGATATAATGTCCTTATTTTTATGCATCCAATAATATTTTAACCAGATAATTGTGACTATTCATGAATTATATCCTGAAGTTATCAAAGAGCATTCTATGAAAATACATCAATAGTCAAAAAAAATACATCAATGGTCAAAAAAGGGTTGTAGGGAATAAATTAATGAAAAAAGCCTGTTAACTAGCAGAAATATTGAAACAAGATATAGAAACTATATTATGTGGCCTCAAATTGAATGTGTTAATCACAATATATATAGCCCATCTGGATCAGGTACAGAGATGAAGAGTTAAACAGTTAAAGATAGAACCACTGTAAGGGAATAGCTAAAAGCATTCTCTAATATTCAGAGTGAGAGAAGATATGATAAGCATAAGATCATGTATGTCAATAAGAAGCTAAGTACCTACAATTGATTACTTCTCAAATGCAGGATTCTTCAAAGACATTGGCAGGCTGCAGATTCAAAATAGGAAGCCCCTTACAGACAGATGTTAAACTGTGAGTAGCGTGATGAATTCATTACAGAGTTTCTTGGTGTTGAAAACTCTGCTACCTACACAATATACAATTTCAATCCAGCCAGGGATATTCCATGGATATATCAAAACAAATATAGCTCTCTCAAGAGGCTCAGAGCAGGACCTTGCTGTTAACTTGTTAATATTATCATTTAATAAAAACAAAAATGAAAATAAAAATGTTTTTGCTTTCCTCCCCTGATATTCTTTCTTAGTTCTTAAATACAGGACCATGTTGTTGGAATGATACTGCTGGGCTGGGCTAATCTTGTATCTAACCCAGTACATTCATTTTTGCATCTCATGGAAATTAAAATCAAGATTACTTACTTTTATGTTTTGGATTTGACAGAAAAAGATGAGCTTCACTTCTCCATACTACCTAATTTTGGAAAAGGGTTTTCTTCAGAGGCTTGTTAAAGGAGAAATGTGAATAAAAGGTAAATTATATCATTTTTCCTCATAGGCCTTTCCTTCAAATTTTCTTCTATAAAATGTAGAAAGCATTTTATGAAATGAGCTAGATATGTATGTTAAGGTTTGGTTTTGCCTGTCTGCATAGAGTACCTGGACAAGTGCAGATTTTCCAGGAAGTATAGAAGTGACAAAGGTAACCGGATCCTCAATATTTAGGGATGTTTCTTAGTCATAGATGTATTGAACTGTAGGAAGAGAAAAGAACTTGGTACATTGTTTCTCCTGTCCTGGAATTATTCTGTCTGTTCTATTGGAAAATGAAGTAATTTCCCTAGGTTTTTAAAAATTGCTTATTTTTCACAGAGAAAAATAAAGAAACAAACATAAGTACATATATCTGCTATAAACCATCAACATTGTAGAGATTTCCTGAAATTAGCAGTAAACCTAGAGCTTGGAAAATTTTCCACATTTTTTTCTATTATTTATAATTAATCAATTTTAAATCATTTTAGTTATATTTAAAAAATATTTTAGTCATACATCTAATTAAGACAATATTCTAAACACATGTTAGCAGAAGTGGCAGCTCAAGTGGTATTTCTATGCGATTCTAATTTATGCATGTCTTGAAATACTGAATTTTAGTGGGGTTTTTTTCCTCTTTATTATCATATATATCATTCTAGTGACAAATAGACAAAAGTAAGGTTTTTTCAAGGCTCTCCTCAAATACATTCATCAGTAACTTAATCTACTTGACAACACAGACAAGCTCATAAATTATATACTTCATTTAGTCTTGCTAAATGGCTAATGCTCTTGTATGTCCAAAATAACCCAAAATACCCCAGGGCTCTGAGGGAACAGCAGGGCCTTACTGTCCCTGTTCAGCACAGCCAGAGATTCTTCCCACCCCTGCTCATGACCCAGGATGCCATTTCAATGCAGCTACCCATCCCTTCCCCCAGCAATATTTCAGGAAATTTTGTCTTGGTCTCCAATTCCACTTCTGCTTGCCCCCAGCCAGCCCAGGCCCTGGATCATCGTACCCTGGTGTTCCTGGGTACGTCAATGCCCCTGTTGTCAGAAGCCAGCTCTGCCTGCTGTTGGTTTCATTTTTAAAGTGTGATATTAACAACTGAGATTAACTCAGTAGATGACAGCATGGTGATAGTAGTGCCATGGTTTCTGGTTAGACTACTTTTATTTTTTTTCCAGTGACTAATTAGCCTGGTATTATGCCAGACTAAAATAAAGCAAGTATTTTCCTATGGTATTCTTATAACCATTGTCAGGTCATATACAATGGAAAAGAAAAAGCAGTAAGTAATAAAGTTTCATAAAACATAGGTTTCCTTTTAGAATTTTGGATAATTTTCTGAATGAATAATTGAATCATTGAAATATCATGTTTGTTTTTGTTATATTGGTTTCTCAACTATGAAAGTCTCATAGAAACAACACTAGCACTTACAGGGTATCATTACACACTTACTCATTCCCATTTTAGAAACAAAACAAATTATTTTTCAATATTGTCGTATGTCTATCTTGTAAAATATAGAATTTTTTTTTCAAATTTATCTTAATTAATATTTGCATATGTAGAGAGTAGAGGATCTAATCCAAAGCTCATCAGAATTGCTAGTCAAGGAATATCAATAATTTTGAAGGTGTTTTTTCCAAAATTAGAATGTACTTGCAGAAAACTGTTTCTCAATCTCCAAAGACTTTATCAAAGGGACTAAAATTATTTTGAAAAAATGAGGTGATATAAAGTTTATGGCCACATATCTGAAATTTGGTCACTAATAGTCATAAACCAATGAAGTTTATTAGCTGACCAAAATGCATTTTACTTTTATGGATTTTTTAGACTAACAAAAATATTTTAGGATACAATATCACCTTAACTAGAAGGCTAGTGACTGGTTTTCTTAATGTTTTATATTATTAGCTTGAAGCATCACTGATTGAATGGAAAATGATTTGGCCAAAATCTCTTTAGAAACACATAAATGTAGGGCTTAAATGGCACTTTATAATACCAAGAGAAATGGAAGCACTTATAAATCCAAAAGATAATGCTGAGTATTACTGATTGCTGCTGTCAGAAGACAATCAACCTAATGGAAAATTCTTGTTGAAATAACAAATTGCTATATGACTGAAATATTTACAAGGAATGGTTACATTCTTCCAGCTGAACCATAGTGTAGATATCACTGCTAAATCATGAAAAAAGTCAGTCAAAATTCCATTGAGGTCCATCAAATAAAGAAAATGCAGGTTTTGAATCACAGGTCTAGTCTTGAGCACCTCAAAATTACTTATATCAATTTTTCTTGTTTCAGCATCTGCCTGGGGTGTTTGGTATCACCATGGGAGATGGGGTGCTTTCCCAGTCTGGCTGAGGAGCATCTAGATGGATAGACCCTGGAGTTGCTGTAAAACACCAATTTCAGTCCTGACTGCATTGACATCTGCCTACCACTTCCTAGCAAAGACCGCAGACCACTCAGTCTACCACAACAGGATCTTATCTGCCTAATCTAAGCACTTAATATCAGCTGAATTGTCAGTGATGTAGTGTTGGGATGGATGAAAGTTTGACAAGAAAGTCTCACAATACGTATGCTTAGCAGATTTTTGAATGCAGAATCTGAAGAAGGAATAGAGATGGAAGCAAGTTTTGATATAGAAGAAAAGAATTCCTGAGCCAGTCTTACTGGATAACTAAGAAGACAAAGGGTAGGTTAGTTAGAAAGAGGTTTTTATGACTTAGAGCAAAGGATAAACTCACCTCAAACAAGAAGATGTTTTTACCAAGTTTAAAGATAGCACAGGCAAACAAATCTGCCAATGTTGCCAGTAGAAAAAAGGTCTCAGAATTTTCCACTGCTAGAAAACTGAAAAACAACTTCTAGCTTAAACTGTAATGTACTAACTTTTAGTGACTGGAGAATAGTAACATGAATATGGTAATTAGGGTAGTTATGATAGGCTATAGGTAAAAGTAAAGGTACAGATTGGTTCTTCTGTATTAAGATGCTCAGCAAATAAAAATATATGAAGTGTTGTAACCTAAATGGAAAGGTCTCCAGGCTGGCCTGCAGCTGAGCTGACAGCTACAGGCACAGGCTCTGTCGCCCACGACCCTAAACTGCTGTAACATCTTGGATGTAATAAACAACATTTTGAAGAGCTGCCTGGAGTCCTGCATCCCTCATTATGGCTCTTACACTGTAGAAAGCAGATCTTTTACAGCAAGTGCCCGGAGGGAATGGGACAGGGAGACACCCTTGATGACATCAAGGGCAGGCTTTTCTGCCTGAGATAGCTACTGAGTGTAGTTTAGTATTCTACTGCACAGCAGTGAAGGAAATAAGAGGTTGTAAACTATTTCTTCATTGAAATAAATTTTATGAATAAATATTCTTCTACCTGCAGATGAAAAACTATGCTTTTCTTACCTTTTATAGACCTTGATTATATCTCTTTCCTTTGTGCATGAGATTGTTTGTTTGGTTTTTTTTAATGTGAGGGGACTTTTTTTAAATAGTTCATTTATTTTATGTCAACACTTTGCTGTTGTACATAATTTACTTTGTACTTAAAGCTTGGAAAAATATTACTCTCTGAATAAATACAGTTGCTAAAATAACATAGTTGTTTCAAGCACTGTAGTGGGCCTAGTGATCGTTAAATCAGAAGAATGAAATGATAAAGTAAAAGCAGTGCAGCATATTCAATTTTAAACTTAAAAAACCAATAATAACTGATTTTAGGAAGGCATGGAAAGTATGTTAAAAAGTAATTGCAGGTCTTAAAATGCACAGAATGAGTAATGATAAAAAAGTAAATCTGTGTAAACACTTCTAATATATAATGAAAAAAAAGAATTTTTGGTATTTACACCATGCCATTTCTGACTGGAAAGTAAATTCTGTGTGATGATATTTCAGAATATCTGCTAAGATTTTGATCAGTCAAGAAATTTGGTATATTGTATAACTGGAGTATGAACTTGGGTCTAGGCCCACAGTGGGACATCACTATCCTGTTGTGTGATTATACTCAGAAAAGTCAGCTTAATACAGATGTCAGAGAGCAGAGCAGCAGCAATAAGTTGTTTTTCTTCTAAGAAATAAAATGAAAAAACCAGAAAATAATATTTTCTGTAATTTGATAGGAAAATATTTCAAGTGTAAGATACAGCTAATAAAAACCCAAAAGGAATTAAAGAAAAATATCCTCTTCCATTTTCCTTATTCACATGTGCCAATTGCATCTATGACATGAAAAATATCCTAATTCTTTGAAATAAGTGGAAGAAGGAAGAAATAAGAAAGAAATATGAAAGCACAAATTGTGTGGGCAATAACAACTGTAAATGTGTTAACCACTGAAATCAAACGTGCTGTAGAGGATTTGTAAAAATGGGATAAGGACAATATGGACATGAGAACTTTGCAAAATCAGAATTTTTTACTTTCAGACTTAAAAAGGTTTCCATGAGGTTTAAACTTCATGGAAAATTGAACAGTTGATGCATTAAGGTCAGTCCAAGATTTGGAACATAGTCACTTTAATTTTCAAAATACTAAATCCCCCCCATAAATCATTAAAAAAACCCATCTTTTCTCTTATTTTGCCCACTTTTTCCCCTGCTTTCTGCATATTCAAAATGCAATAAAGACCTATTTTAATAAAATACCAAATCTTCCTGATTTGATGTACTAGTTATGTTACAGCCAGCCTGGTCAAGCTCTGTTAAAGAACACAGAAAAGAGATTCACATTAGATTTCAATCACAGAATGAAGATAAATGACTTGGTGCATTTGAGAAGGAAGGTCCTGTGGGATGTGAATGTGAAATGCACTGGTGATGAGCATAGCTATGGCCTGTGGTCAACATAAAAAAAATGATGAAAAATAAATCTTTGTGCTGGCTTTCTTAAGGACACATGATATAGGCTGTGTGATATCACAACAAATGAAAATGAAGAATTCTAATTTTGAAAAAGTGAGATATTTAAAGCTATTCTTTCAGGCAAGACCAAAAATTATGATTCTATACCATCCCAGAGGTGAATAACAAATCAAGCATAATCATACAATCGATGTAACTGGGGAAAAATCCATTATTATTTTCACATGAGATGCTGATATAGCAAATTCTGCCACAGATGTCATGTGCTGAAACACAGATTCTTTATTACAGTTAGAGAATGTTCCTGTCTAATACTATTTTTATGCGTGTGTCTGTTGCAAATTGCTAAGTGGAATAGCAAAATAAAGAAAAAAGTTGTCTTTCTAGTAGAATCTCCACACAGTTTTTGCTTTGTTGTTGTTGTGCTCTGTTGTGGAGTTTTTTAAGAACATGTGTTGGAATTGAAGATCTTGAAAGGAAATGCTATACAACATGAATTATGATTATGTGTGTAAAACTACATTATGCACAATGACTTTCAAGTTGTCAAAGACCTTGGAAATATTTTTTAGAAATTAGTACTCCTTCTTTCCATCTGTGAATCATGGACAGCCTCCTACAATTCCTAAATTATGCCTATTTAATTAATAGAAGTGGTTTTGGTTTATATTAGTCTAACTCATGATAGATTACAAGCAGCACTGCTCAGTAAGACCTTGTACTTATATTACCATGAAATTACTGTTAAAATATAGGATTTAAAATAACTACTTGCTTTTACAAAATAGGCTGAATAAATAGAGGAATAACCTCTGTTTCCTATATGGGACTGAATAACTTGAATGCAGCTCTGTGAAAAAAAGTAATTTAATTATGGTTCTTTAAGCCAATTTTAAATTAAGTGCATACAAATATATATCTACAGTATATTTTGTACAGTATCACAGAAAATAACATTTCATATAACAGGTAAATCCATGTATGTTCTAGGCTTTTACCTCCAAACCACCCTCAGTCTTGTTTTTCTATTCTGCCAATTCTTTTTTCTTTCTTTGATTATTCAGTTTTAAAACAAATATGTTCAGGTTGAACTGTGTCACCTGGAAAGACCTGTCAGATAATCCAAGAGCTGTTTCTTTTCCTAATATATCCAAGATTCTGCAAATGGAAAGTATTGGCACAGCTTCCAGAACAGCTATCGTAGGTCATGGTTCATAAACAGTGTAGTTGCTAGAAAAAGATTTGGATTAGATTTGGATTCTAAAGAAGTATTTTAAAAATTCTTTAGAAGATATGAACCTCACAGTGAACTACAGCATTTGACTGATTAATTTAATTATCAATACATATGATACTATATCTATGAAACTGTACCAATTTTTTTCTCACTACTAAATTATTTCCTGTTTCTGGTTTATTTCATATATGCATAATTCTTGACCAAAGTATTTATTTTCTGATTTCTTTTCTAAAACACTCAGTAGAAAAAAAGTAAAACAGAACAGGTCTTAACCTGGGGGAAAGTATACAGGAAAGTTCTCAAAACCAGAAATCTTATCTGCTATATATTTTTCTAATCTCTTTGGCAAAATACATTAATAGTAGAAAATTGTCACTCTTGTGACTTTTATCAGTCAAAGAAAGTGACATCCCATCATTCAGCGGGGAAGAGAGATGAAATTTAACTTTCATTCCAATCAGGTATGCTTTTACTGCTTTATTTCTACTCTTGTGTTCCTCTGCAATATTTGCCCTTTTTGATCTTTGGTCATGAGGATTCTCTCTGTGACTGTAAATTTTCCTAGATAAAGAATAATGTCTTAAAATCATAGCTCTAATCTATGTTTGCTTAAGCTAGTCCAAGCTAGAATCCCCCTTCTAGAGCTAGATTTTGAACACTTGACATGCCCCATGGAAATAACATTTCTACACCCCAGTGCTGGAAATGTAGAGACTGACATCTGAAATTTCCGTTTTCCATTCTATCAGCTCTGTACTCTAACTTTTATCTTAAGCCACTATTAACTTACAGCATGATTGTCTAAAATTTGGCAGTAAACTGGTGTACCTGGTTCAACAACTCACCAAATATTTGCAGTTTGTTGATATTCAAATTGCTGTCTCTGGCAGATTAATAACTGCAGTTAGGCATGAAAATATTACTTCTGTAATCTAAAACTGATAAACTGTATAAAAAATAGTATTTTCTTTAATCATTGGAACTGTCCAGACAAAAAGACTGTTAGTTCACTTTTCAAACATGGATTCTTCTGTATCTTATCTGATCTAGTGACACAGTTTAAAATACAAAACTTACTTTCTTTATTTTCTATAACATGACCTGAAAAACATTTGTATATGTAAGTACTTAAGGACATGTGGCAAATAGGTAATACACTTAATTCTATAACCATTCTAAATCAAAGCAAGCCATGTTTTTATAGCATATAAATCACTGCAAAAGAGTTTAGAAAAGTTGTTTTGAATGTCCCGATCAGTATATGTTGAAATCCTTGCATTTTGGTTTCCTGATCCAGTTGAAATACACTTCTGTGTTTACAAGGAACTGCACAGTAGTATTGCTTGTATCAATCTCTGAGATTCAGCTGAGGGAATGATATTGCAAAACGGCCTTCAAAACTTTAACTGGCCTTCAAAATTCCATTCCCTTGTTCCCTAAGGTACATGCTGTCCCTGTTTCACAGAGTTGACTTTTGGTCTTTGGGGAAATTTTGGAAGGATAACAGTGCAAATAGTTGAAACACAAGCTAGTATTGCTGCTAAAGCATGAGCAATAGACACACCCCACACCACCCCTAAATATAAAGCAACTATAAAGAATAATGAAAGTAAGAACGGGTACTCCAGCTGCAGATCTTTCACTAGAGACCAAGTGGCACATAAAATGGAAGTCACTTCATTATTTTCTTCTGCAGGGTAATGACAGACTATGTCCTAAGAAGGACAATGGTATCTACTAGTCCAAATGTATGGGAATGCAGTCTTTTTAATAATTTTCTTGATGTATGCTTGGATACAGATCAAGAGATAGATTACTGGAGGCTGACAGTTCAAATTCTGACAATGTCATGGAGGGGCCTCTCCAATGACTCTTCAAGTCAGGGAAAAAGAAAAGCTCTCAAACTTAAAGAACAAAAGAAATATATATATTTATTTTTAAAAATATTTAACACTATTTATTATAATTATTATTTTTTATGATTATTTCAATTATTGAAGATCACAATTCATAGTAAAGAAAAGGATAAAAAGATCTTTATGGGAATCTTTTGGAATTCTGTGTCACAAAGCACAAAGTACCATATACCTTTCCTAAAAGAACCTAGACTCATTCATCATGATGCATCTTAAAAGCAAACAAAATTAAAGTTAGATGGGGAAATGGAATTCTGGATTTTGCTTATTTTTTACATTTTTTTCCAGTATGAAAACAATTTATATATAAAATCAAAGGTGGGTTTTTGCTTTTGGGCTCATATCAAGGGAAATTTTCTTCCTGCTGTTATGATATGATACTGCAACATGTCCTTGGTTAAATTTCATCATAAGAAAGTACATTATATGTTTAAGAAAGCACAAAATCTATCCCAATTATTATCCTGTATTTAATATTGGTAACAATTAGAATCTCTATTAATCACATGCAATTTAAAAATTGTTCTTCAAAGTGAGATTTGTAAGATATAACTTCCTTGAAAATGTCTTTAAAATTCTTCACTTATGAATTTTAATCATCCAAGTGAACAACTCTTTGGTTTAAAATTGCTGAGAAGTCAACACATTTTATCTGGAAAGGATAGGTAAGAGAAATGTGACAGAATAACTGTTTTAGGAAAATGAACTACTGAATTTAAATTCTCATAGGAATTCAGATATTTTAAAAATATAGTTGAAATTTATGAGAAAATGGAAGATTACGCCATCATAGGTTAGAAAAACCAGGGGGCTTAGATAATATGCAAAGAGATTTTAACCTATTTTCTCTATCCTAATTTTAAATTGTTATGGAAAAATATTCAGTAAGTTGTTTTAAGCCATTATCTGAACTTCTAGCATTCCTATAAATTCTTTAGGCTGAGATCAGTTGGACAAAGTATGTTGCTGGAGTCACAAAAGAGACTGTGCAAACTATCTTCCTCTATATTTTACTGCACCCATAAAACTGCATAATATGATCTGCCTTGTTCTGCAGGGGCTTTAGAGGCTGGTGGATGAAATTTCTAGAGTACACTTATTAAATACTGCAATGACTTCTGATTACGTCTTTATCCAAAGGTGTTAGGTGAAAATGAGATCTGGTTTGTAAAGTGTGCAGCTGAAATTACATGCTACTAATAACATTGCAACTAACCACAATCCATAGTATAGTTTACATTTTCTTTTGGTATCTGACACAATTTTATATACATATATATCTATATGTTTATATTCCCATACATGTATTTTATATATACACTTGTAATTTCTATTTTACCAGTGTGGCCAGAATTCTGACATGCAGAAAGAAAGAAAAAAATTCCTTTACAAAGACCTTTATGATTTCTGTTTCTCTTACTTTTACTATAATTAAAACTAAGCTTTTATCTCAACCCACAGATATGATTTGGTTTTTTTTAATTCTCCTCCCATTTTTTTTTGTGGTTTGGGGTGGAGTAAGTGAGTATTTGTGCGGTACATTGTTTCCAGCTGGGGTTAAACCATGAGAAATTCTTATATTTGGAAGACTCTACCTTCTGCAGAGAAATCCTATAATCAAATATTTCTCAACATTCTCCCCCGTATTGAAAACTGTTCTCAGAAATAGGATGAGCACTTGAGGGGAATGGTAGAGACTGCCTTGACTAAATGAAGTTTGAAGTGGAAGCAGGTGTAAAAGGAAGTAATTTTAGTGGAAACTTCAGCTTGGATAGAGTTTTGAACCACTGAATGTTGTTATTCGTGAAGACCTATGGAGTGCTTAAAGACTAAACCAGGCCTACTGTATTATCGGGACTTGCCTTGTACTTTGTTGACTTTGGACATATTTACTTGACATACTTGTAGCTATGAAGGATGCTGTACCCCTTAAATTCACTTTTTCAGCTGGAGACAAATTATATTTTCATGTTCACAATACTTTCTTCTCATGTCTGGGCATGCTGTAAACAAAATTCCAAACTGAGGGTCTTGTTATCTTTATTCAATTCCTGCTGTTCAGGGAAAAAAATGTTTAGACCATATCAACGTACCCCACGAATTCAAACAAAATAATTTATATTCCACTAACTGAAATTTTTGAATTCCCAAGTCTCCTAGAGTTTTGTTCCCTCTACTTTTAAGCTCATAAACTAAAACTTGTTGATTCTACTAGTGTAAATTATCTTAATGGTCCTCAGTTTAAATTTCATTGTACAGCGCAACTTTTTATACTTAGAATTTGAAGGCCATTATTACTGTTATTTGGGTCTTCTGTGTGAAATAGAGACATGTCTCAGCAGGCTGGTTTCTCCATGTCTTGATTGACCCATCAGATCTTAAAAATCTTTCCATGTGCTTTCCCTTTACCAAAAGATTTATACATTTTACCTGAAGTAATTATTTTTGCAGAAATAGATCTCCTTATTCTGTCTTCCTCCAAAAAGAGCTCATATGTTTGGGATAAAAACAGCTCTTGGAAAAAGAAAAGTGTGATTTTTAAGTCACTTCAGTCTGAGAGCACTCTGGTTACAAAACCCTCAGGAACTTTATGGTTGCTGTTTCTGTTAATAATCACTTTTTATAGTCAGGCATCTGATATTTTCTACATCTATATTTAAGGATCTGAACATGGACTTTATGCCACATTCCTTCATAATGTATGTGTTCTTTAGATATAGGCTCAAAAGAACATAACTGCAGAAAGATAGTTTGGAAAATATACTGTAAGTAAACTACTTTGTTATAATTTGCAAATAATATCAGAACACTTTTAAGCAAAATATTAAAAATTTAAAAAATATTAAAAATATATTCTTTATGAATTTTCTGATGCTAAAGGGTACATAGATTAAGAAAAATATATTTTTCAAGTAGTGTTTACAACTAATTTATATATGATACATTAAAAATGTTACCATTCTGTGTACTATTTAATAGGATTCATTTTATAACACTTATTAAAGAGTATTTATTTTACATTAGATGGAGATAACAAAAAGCGTGGGATAAAGTGAGAACCATTTTCATTACTAAAGGTATTGGCCAAAATTTTTAGGGAATCTAATGTAAATCAATGCATTACAGCTGGAAATTCATTTCCATTTCAAGACTGATTTACTCTTATTTTTATTTTTGAAATTAAGAACTTTATATGCTTACATTAAAGATTTATGGATTTCTGGCTATTAATAATATCAGTATCCTGTTAATAGCTGCATATTAAAAATTAAATTATAAGGATACATACTTTCAGACCTAGGGATTGGTTGCATATTAGTTTTTGCACAATTTGCAAGGGCGAAAATTGAGTCTAGTTCAATTTGTACTGGATCAGATTTTATAAAATTTGCTTATGGCTTGAGGGACAAGCAATATTATTATAGGTAAAAAATACAAACTTGTCATTTGTTTTACATCCTATTTACATGAGAGTAAGGTTCTTTCTAAGGGAGGAACTAATCACTGACTAAAGATGAATAGTTTTTCCTGACAGAAGTTACAGAAAGATACAGCTATTGAGTTCCAACTTCCGTTTGACTGGCTTTATATAAACATTTAAAAATAGTATTATAAGGTATTTTAAAACTTCATTAAGGTGATCATTGGTTAGTGTTAAGAGTTATACTAGTGCATTCCATGTTATCAGAGCTTCCTGACCACTGAAGATTAATGCATATGATATTTTCAGTAGTGTTATAAGACATATAGGTCAGATCCCTATCTTATAAAGAGATAATTCTTATCTTTCCCCACTTCTAAAAATGGAGGATGTTTTCTCCATCTAGTAGCTCAAACTTAAAGAAAAATCTTATTGGACATCTGAAACAAGCTTTTTCTTTGACAGAGAACAGCTGTAGTATATGGTTTGCCATCACAAAATGAAACATAAGAAGAAAGATTGTAAGCAACAAAATAATATTTTTTATATTCACATTTAAGTATTTTCAGATTTTATTTTACTAAATGCATTACTGCTATAAGCCATTATCTTATAAGTAAAGTCCAGGCTCACTAAAAGTCATTCTGTCAAAATTCTACTGGATACTTTTTCCCTTGCAAATTCATACAAGTATCCTAGCAATTTTTCTTGTCATGGAGTGTGAACAGAAAATGAATATCCAAAAGAAATTCTCTAGGGAACAGCAGAGTATGAGAATGGCAGGAAAATAATACATCAAGAAAAAATTTCATGTCATAAAATTTTTCATATGAAACTGAGCTATAAGATTGTAGAGCAAGCTTAGCTAGAGTAGTTACTTTACATATTGAGAGTAGGACCTAAATTACAGAACCAAAGAATGTGTAAGGTTTAAAGGGACACTGGTGGAAACATCTGCTTTAATAGGATGATGTCCAGATTGTTCTTCAATATCTTTAGTGAAGTCACAATCCCTCTGGGCAACCTGTTCCAGTGCATGGTCAAATGCACTTTAAGGAAGTTGTTCTTCATATTCAGGTGAAACTTTCTGTGATACAACTGCATGTTGCCTCTTGTACTACTGTTTGGAACCATCTTTACTTGGCAAAGGTCTGATTTCTTCAGGTTTTTGGTTCTAATGAGTAGTACAAACTTCTTATTAAACAGATATCACAAAATAACTTATCAAATAGCCTATAAAAGCGAATTCCCTCTAGAATTGCTCTTTGCCCTCTTCCACTGTCAACCTTCCCCAAACTCCTTTTATGTAAGTTTCCTTGTTGAAGTTTCCTGCCTGGAGAACTCATCTTCTTTATTCTTTCCCTTTGTGACCTACAGCTCCTTTCCCTCTTCTCTTTTGTTTGTTGGTCAGAAAAAGAACCATGTGATATTTACCAGGAATTACACTGCTTATTGTATTTTCACATTATTTTCCTAAATGAGATCATGTCAAGCTTTTGAACACTTTCCTCTGCATGCTCAAGAAACTGCTAGATTTAACAGCTTGTAGTTGTACAGCAGACAACATAACAAGCCAACAGATGAACAAAACCTTAATTGCTGCATATAACTAACTAACTTGGCAAAATGAGCAACAGCACTTATCCTTCAGCTACAAGAGTTTTTTCTACTTTGAGAGTGAACATATTTTATAAATGCAAACTAGCAACAGTATGAAATATATTTATTCTCAAGACTTATAAAAGATTACCTTCTGAGGCCCTTCAATTGTCTAATTTTTTATGCTACAGCTTACCTCCTTCCACCATCCTATTAATTCGATCAAGTTTCCAGCAAAGTGCACTGAGGAAACAATCCTTCCTTGAGATTAAAATTAATTATGACTTAATGATGAAACACTCAAATATTTTGGAGAGATAAGCTTTCTAAATCTTGGAATTAAATACAGTCTTTCATGGTGTTCAGAAATTTTTCTAAAATGAAGCATTAAAATTAGAAGCTACTCTTGATCAGTTCTATTGACCATATTAATTGATTATTTTATTAGGTTTTCTCTATTGGTTTGCATAGAGAATTAGAATCTCAGAAGAAAAAGACTGATGATTAAGTGTGAAAGCCAAGGTTAAGATGCAAACTTTTCCACTGCACTTGAATAAATTTTCTTTGACAACTGCTATTTGATACTGTCTATAATGTGCTAGAGAATATAAATATCACGATGTCCTGCTTTTTAAGCATATAGTAGAAATTTACTCTGACTTTCATACTGAGAGGCAAGGTTTCCTAACATATCCTACCTATGATGTTCTCATGACCATATGACATACACTCTATGTAAACAATCCTCTAAAAACATTTGAATTTTGAAAAATTGTTGAAAACTACAAAAAATTATCCCTTTTGACACTAATTAAACGGTGTTGGATTTGAGTGGAAAGGTTTTGTTAGCGGAGGACCTTCAGGAGGTGGCTTCTGTGTGGCTTCCTCGCTGTGTCTGACAGTCAACCCCAGCTGGTTCTAAGATGTACCCTCCACTGGCCAAGGCCAAGCCTATCAGAGATGGTGAGAGCACCGCTGGTATAATGCATTTATAATAATGCAATGTGGTAAAAGTGCTGCCTAATCGAAATTGGGAAGAGAGGTAAGATTATGTGAGAGAAACAGCTCAGCCTACACCGAAGCCAGCTAAGAAGAAGGAGGAGGAAATGTTCCAGGTGCCAGAGCAGAGATCCACCCGCAGCCCATGGTGCAAACAACCCATGATGAGGCAGCTGTGTCCCAGCTGGCATGCTGTCCATGGAGGTCCACAGTGGAGCAGAGATCTGCTGCAGCCTGTGTAGAACCCCACACTAGAGCTGGTGTGTCCCGGTTTAGGGCAAATTTGGGAGAAAACCTCTGAATGGGGTCCCTCCAGAAAACAAATTCAAGAGGCCCCTCCCCTAACTGGTTTGGGAAAATATTTTCTTGGATAAAAGTGGAAAAAAACTCTTTATTTAACAAGCAAAGTATCAACAAGCATAAATACTGAATAATATTAAACAATAAAACCTCTCACTGTTCAAAGAGATTGCAAATCGAGAAAGTCCTTGCTGTGAGGTGCAGCTCGGCTCGCTCAGTCCCTTATCAGTTCCTCCAGTGCTGGAGAGTGCCGAGGCCCAGGCCCTGGTGGGCCACAGGTGTGAGCTCCTGGGGTGTTCTGGGTTTTCAGTCCAAAGCAGGTTTGAACAGATCCAAGAAAACAAACAAACAAACACACAGTCCAGGGAACTTCCCTGCCCCAGCTAGCTAAAACTAACTAAAAGCAAAGGAGAGCTCTGTCCCGCTGTCTGTCCATGCTGCAGACAGCACAGTCCGGGGAGACCTGTGGGGAGTGAGAGCTGTTTCTGAAAACAAAACTGCGGCTGCTTCTTTCTTCCTTTGCTCTCAGAACCAGTGTTAAAAGTGCAGAACTTAATATCCAGCATAAACAGAGCAGGCAACTGGGGAGACAAGCATCATAAAGTCACCCCAGGACAGATCTGCTGCAGCCTGTGTAGGACCCCATCTGGAGTTGGTAGATGCCCAAAGGAGGCTGGAATCTCATGGGAAGCCCACACTGGCATAAAAAGTGCCTAAAATCTAAAATATGCATCACAAATCCTGAAGGAATTAAGATGCAACTTCATAGGACAAATTCTGGGTCCTGAAGTCAAAGTTCTAATTAATTATATATACACAAATTCCAAAGGTGTAAATGGCAACGCCTAAGCATCTAAATATGGTGGCAAACTGACCACTTCTGTAGTTCCTGGAGAAAACAATAATCCTGCAATTATTTTTTTTTCTTTATTATGCAGAGAAGAGGTAATATTTTTAAGAGACAGTAACAAAATATTTCACGTTACCTGGGGGAAGAGTATGTGTTACACAAGAGTAGATTGCAGATCTTCCATCACTATTTACTTGCTGTATCACTCTGAAATAACAACCTTCACCTTTGCTCTTCAGCATTTGTGAGCAGGACTCTGTCTGAACTAAAATTCAGTGCTAAAGACAGCAGATTAGCTATTAGTAGTTGGGGAAAAAGACTTTGCTCACATATAGCATTGCATTGCTTTTTGTATGGGGGAAAACAAATTAAATTATAATAGAGTACAACTGCTAAGGGTGAATTTCCTTGCATATTAGTTTCTGAAATGCAAATTTTGATTATAATTAACAACAGCATAACTACTCAGTTATTGCTCTCCTTCTAAAATAGATTCACCTTTTTTTTTTTAACTTGGCTAAAAAGATACTGCTTAATCCTTTGTTATATATGTTCCATGGACACTTGGCACTAAACTAATGAGTCATTTGTAATGTCAGCTAGAGACAAGGGGCTACGAAGACAAGTGCAATCCTGTGATGACAATTCTCATGATGCTCTGGCAGCACTTTGAAATCCTGTCTTCCTTGAATCCTTGAATAAATATTAGTGATTTAAAAGTTGGTCATGGCAGTCATTTATTACAAAACCCATATGCACCTACACATATACACACATTTAATTTGCACTCAAAAATATCAAATTGTGCTTTAATGTTTCAGTTTTCCAATTTGATTCTTACCAAAGTTCTATAAACTGCACAAATTTGTACTAAGATAAATATTGAAAATAAAAAATTTAAGCACAGGATTTTCCCTCTTAATTTCTATTGCTGCTTTACCTAGAAATTCTGTATGTATAATATTGAATTTTGGTAGCAGGATAAGTTTTGGTATATTCACATTCATATGAAATTCTTCCAAAAAACCTCACACAAACCACTTTATAATCTTTGTCAAATTTCTTTATTTTGGAATTCAACATGTTTATCATACAAATATTTATTAAATATTTAAAGATTTAAATAAAGACAATAATTTTCTTATATAGTTTCTGAATCAAAAAGGTAAGAATAAAACTTTTCTATTTTTCTAGCTGATTTGGTTTAATCTCTGCATATATATTCCAGCAATTCTTTTCTGTTCCTTTTTTTTCCCCAAGATCATAGTCACGGAATATTGGCAAAATAAAAATTTTGGATTAAAAAAGTTTCCAGAATAAAAAAGCACTTTGGAAAGCATTATGGAAAGCACTTTGTTCTATCTGGAGGATTGTACCTCAAATTTACATTACTATTTTCCTTATAAGATCTCCCCCAAAATAAAGGGTTTTGTGATTCTGATTGTGTTTTACATTTAAGTGATAAAAATTATCTCACTTTTAGCCAGTGTATTGCAGTCTTTGAGATTTTATTACAACTAAGTGTAAGTAATCACTAGGTAATTTCTAAGCTGATATCAGCAAATATTTTACATCTGTAAAATACATTCACTTTATCTAAGTCAGCACTCAAATCTGTCTCTTCCTTTAACAAATAAAATCCTCAAATCTGTAAATGAAAGTCATATATCTCAAGAAAAAAGAAGTACATAAAAGCAGGGGAACAGGTGAAACAGAATGAGAAATTAAAGTAATTTCAGCACTTCAGAAATGCTGAAGAATTGGAAATCTGAACTTGAAAATTCGAGTTCTCTATAGAGAGAAATGTCTTGTAAACGTACCTGAGATTGCAGAAATCTCAGGTATACTTCTAGGTCACCAAAAAATCTTCAGGGACTGAAGGGAATCTCAAGAGATTATCTCAGTACTATCTCTACATCCTTAACTGCATTATTTCAGAAAACACTTGATAAAAAACCTCACTCAGCAAAGCATACGTGGTGCCAGAAAGATGCACCAGCATTAGTGTTTCCTATTAAGAATGAATGCTACCCCTACACTTAATTAATTTTGTTTATTACTCTCTTTATACTAAAACTTCTCTAGCAGTGTCCAGGCAGTGGTCTGGATCCCTGTGATTTTAGCTGCATAAAGATGTAGAGGTATAAACAAACAAAATAAAAGATTACTGCAACAATTTAAATACAAATAATAAAAATAATAAAATAAAGCCATTCCACCAAAAGACTTGCTCATGTTGAATCACTTAAAAAATATTCAGGGGATTTTTTTCTGATTCTTTTCCCTGTGCTCTGAATGTAAGAAAAAAAATTGCAAGTGTTTTAATCTGATTTTTAATTAACAAATATTCTGTTTGATTATAGCCAGAAAGATAGTAATCCAGACATTTCTCTATTCTCCCCACCCATACTCCCTAGCCCCTTCTCCTCTTTAAATATTTTAGGTGTTTGATTATTATTCTGTTAGCAGTTCTGCAGTTTTATGTTTGTCAGTGAGTCAATGAGTTACTTTAATCAATATGCTTTAAAAACTTCCCCTTCATTCATTTTTTCTGTCTATTGGCTATTGCTTATCAGCAAAGCTAAGGAAATTATCCATTCTGACAGTCATTATGGATTTAGGGCTTCTCTGGGTAGCTGCCTTCAGTACATTTCCAACTGCTTCAGTGTGGAGTTGTCCATGGGCTGCAGTATTAATCTACTCCGATGTGGCCTCTCCTTGAGTTAAAAGGGGACAATGTCATCACCACAGTCTTCTCAACAGGCTGCACAGCAATCTCTGTTCTGGCACCTGGAACACCTTTTCCCCTTTCACCTTTACCCTTTTCTTCCCTTATGCAATTTTCTTTAAGTCTGTTCCCCTCATATTTTTTCTCACTCCTTTCTCTCTGCTGCCACTCAGCACAATTTATTGTTCCTTAAATAATTTTTTCACAGAGGGACTACCCAGCATCATTTGGCTTTGGTCCAGTAGGTCTGGTCCATCTTGGACACAGCTGAAATTTTCTCTGACATGTATGTTTTTGGTCTCTTCTCAATAGTCTCAATAGTTTCTGGTCTTCTTTCACAGAAGCAATTGCTGCAGACACAGCACTACCAAAACTTTGTTATGTACACCCAGTGTGACCCCAAGTCCAACAGAGTTTTGGTACTCTTGTTTTACAGGTCTAGACCTTTATAATAATGTTTTTTTTCATCCTTTTTATAATGTCTATTTTAATTGCCTATAAATAAATTAAATAATAACACTCTATTGCACCTTAGCCTGAAGTAAATAATTTTTTGTCTTCTTTATTAATATTGATTCTTATTGGACTGGGGACTGGGATTTATTTTTTTGGTATTTTCTCCACTCACCTTGGTGTCTGCAGAGTTGTTTCTCTCACATGTTCTGACTCTCTGCTCATCTGGCTACAATTATATCTGCACAGTAACTTCTTTTTCCCCTCTTAAATGCGCTAACATAGGGATAGTACCATTTCTAATTGGCCCAGCCTTGGTCAGCAGCATGTCTGTCTTGGAGTCAGCTGGCATTGGCTCTGCCTGACACAGAGAAAGCTTCTGGCAGCTTCTTACAAAAGCCACCCTTACTGCTCCCTTGCTACAAAAACCTGGCCACATAAACCACATACAAGAAGATAGTAGGCAAGTAGAGAAATTGAGACAGAACTATTAAAAGTAAATAAATAAATAAATATATCTATTTGGTAAGTAAAATTAAGATATTTTTATCTCCATAGTAACTAATTGCTACTCTCTTATTTGATTGATGGTGGGTTTACTGTCATATTTTTTAGTTTTACTTGAAATTAATTTTCTGAAACATAAGTATTGCATTCAGGCCTCTAATCACTTATTATGAATTTATTGACATATAATTTGAAAACAAGCCTTTAAGAGTTTTATCTTCATTTTAAATGCAGTTAATATAGCAGATCTGAAAAACTGGGTTTTTTGCATTTGTACTGTTGATTGCAGTAATAATAAAACTAATTGCCTGTAATCCAGTAAAGTATAATTACACCTAGCTTGATTTAGACAAAGATGTAGATATTTCATAATTAGATCACATGAAGCATTATATGAATAATTCATAGGAAATATGATTAATGAGATCATTTTGTAGACTTAGTTTAAACAAATATTCCAACTGAGTAATGGGCACACTGTGTGAGATTCACATTATCTGACTTTACCTGTCTAACAAATAGTAATCTTTGTCAGTGTCTTAAGAGAGTCTCCATCACTAATGAAGAGTAGTCAACAATACATGACGCAAAGGAAAATACTGGTTAAGTCTCTTGCTCAGATAGCATTAATTAGCCTATGAAAATATCTACACTGTAAAAGCATTCAGTCAATACCTGGCACCAGCATAAAACAGCATTCTCCAGAGCCTTTGGAATGCTCATCAAGACCTGGAAAAATATTACTTGATTGATCTATACAAATAATAAGATATTTTAGATTTGTCAGTTCTGTTTTTGATAAGTGCTTACTATCAAAATTAAAATTAAGTAAAGAATTGTGGGAATCAGGGACACAGGGAATATTTCTCTGCCTGTCCTGGGAGTTCCTGATCCCTCAAGAAAACATTGCTTTTAACCACCATCCATGGAGAAAGTTTCCAAGGCTTTGAGATAGGTTGGAAACAGCCAGCGTGTGAATTAGATAGTAGTGTTGTAAGCAGTTTGTCACTTGATGAAAAATGTATATTTGGGTTTTAGATAGTATGGATATATGTGAGGATTCAAGATGGAGAATTGTGGGAGTTGCCTCAGTTCTCCTTCTCCACCTACTCCATGTTCTGCAGTGTTGGGAGCACAGTTTTATTGGATAGAAGAGTCTGCAATGCAGAGGTTGCGTGAATGGACAAATAATTAGTTATTGGTTATAAAGTAATAACAACAGACGTTTAACACAGTATATGGTGTCAAGTAGTTGGTTTGCTTATCTTGTATAAATTCAAACATTTTGAGCCTCTCAGGGATTTTGCTGGGATCTTTTTCAAGAGTGCAGAGCCTGTGCCATTCTAGGCTCGAAACAGATGGTAAGAGACAACAAACAACCTTTGAAGACCAAAGAGCAAGGCCCCTCTGCTTCATTTGTGGGTGTGACGCAGTTGTTCAGGGGTTCCTCAATGCTTGCAACCCCCCGTGTCAGGGGAGAACCCAACAAAGAATCATCCATTAGATACTCAATTTGAATCAGGTAACTGATATTAGTGATCATAACTTAGGGTCAAAATAAGCAGTTATTTTAAAAGGAGCCTTTGCTTTCAAGTAAAGATGCTTTAAATGAGATATGCAATCATAAGATACTCTTCTATAAAACCTTGTAAAACTCAAGTGCTTAAGCATATTTTAATATGAAGTTTTCCTCTGTTTGTGCTAAAGAAATAATGTGTTTGCTTGTTTCTGTTTAAGTTCCAAAGGAAAATAGTTGGAATGTGTGAGGGGTTTTTAAATTTTATTTTATAAATAAATAAAGACAATTTGTTTAAAGACAACTTTAGAATTTTTGATCCCTTGATTGCATATTGAATCTAAGTTTCTAAGAAAGTTAGAAAGATGACAGAAGATATGTGAATATGCGAAGTCAGCGGAAGCATAGTAAACATGACATTAAAGGCAGATAATGTAGGAAAAACATCTTATATAGCTAAATGGGTCAGCTGCAGTATTTTGCCTGGAAATTTTGCTTTTAAACATGCATGTGTATCATTTATTTTCTCCTTAGCTGTAAGAATTAAATCCCTCGTCCACCCCCACAATACATTTCTAATTCCTTTACTCTTTATTGAATCATTTAGTTTTATGCTTTGCTTCATTTTAAAAAAATTAAATCAATTAATGTAGTTGAAAGAAAAATTGAGCTTCTTTTTTTTAGAATGTTGATGAAAACATCTGAGGGGATGATTTGCACTTCTTACAGGAAGACAATACGAGGTTTTCTGCTTTTGTCATTAGCTATAGATAATCATAAATTCATTCAGTTTAGAATTTTTTCTTGTTTATTTTGCATGGATGTTCAGCTGTTTAGAAAGACTGAGCAAAAAATAGGTCTGTAATATTCAAATGCAGGGAGAGGGAAGAAAATCTATTATTACCATTACCATTACCGAGCAGGAGGGAGAGGGAAGAAGCATGTAACCTCTTTATAAGCAGCCCTAGAGCTGAAATGGATGAGAGCTTTGAGATGGAATTTGGCTTGGAAATAATTCTCATTTAAAAGAAGCATCTTGCTTTCAGACAAAATTGGTTTTGACTTTACCAAGGTACTACCTTTTGAATATTGAATACTGACTACAGTAAAAAGGTTTTAATCCTTTCTTTCACCTCTCCTCCTTCCATAAAATTTTCCTTCCATATGAACATTAGAAGCATAAAATATTTTTACAGCAAACAGTGAAGTATCATATATTGCTTCAGATGAGCAGTATCTCCTATTTATTTCCTAGATATTAAATTGCCAAAACCAGTTTTGATATTTCTGGTTGTTTATGGTTTATTTTGTTATAGCACTGACAATGTACACTCTTTTCACTGTCTTCACTGTCATCAAGGAATAACTCTCCTTTATCCAAAATGCCTCTTCAGTTCCAAAACTTGTCAGTTCTATATCTCATGACTCTAATTTGCAGGACTGTGAACATTCACAAAATTGAAACTCATACCAGTATTATATGCTCTCAACTGCAAGACCTCTTTTCTCAAGAGACTTTTATTTCTCTCACATAATCCTAGATTGGCTCCCAATTATCCTTCTAAATCAATATAGCTATTGCAGCAAACTCTGGGAGCCTTGGTTAACTCTCAGTCATTAAGAGTAAAGCACTCCTATTAAGTGATTTCATAACTGATAACACTCTTGCTGTACAACAGAGAGATAGGTTAGATTCAAATTCCAGTTTCAGAGGGCTGAAAAAAGTGACCTTTCCTGTTCATTCTTTATTCTATCAGGACTCCTCTGTGTGAATCAGTTAGGACAAGACCGCCTTTACTAAGTTTCCCTTGCATGAGAAACTTTAAAAGTGTGACTGTGTTTCCAATTTGAAGACCTAAGTTTACCTCATATTGACTGGACCTGTCATTTTCCTCTAAATCAGACTTACCATTTCTCAAGAACTTTGAGAACTTTTGCTTTTATTGGTTACTTCATTTGAAGTCTTCTTGCATAACATTTTGGTACTGCAGTATTGTAGCAGCTGCACTCACTAATTTATCCATATTTTACACATTGTGCAGACTATTTGCTCTTTTTCTTCTATAAGTGCATTTTCCTTTGAATAAACATAAATTTAGTTGATTTTCATTAAATTAGCACATTGTGCATAAAAATTCAAGTGAAGACATTCAAATAGAGACTAAATTAGATGGACAAAATCAGAGTACAGAAGTTCTAGTTAGAATTTCTGTCAATATATAAGATTTTTTAAATTAAATTCAAAATATAAAGTCAAACTGACCATTTTTTAAAAAAAACTATTAAAATTGTAAATAATGTAGATATCAGGTTATTTTTTCAAATGATAAAATGCCAATAAAGTTTTATGCTGAACTTCTAGAGTCATCCAGACAAGAAGATGACCATGGATCATTTAAATTTTTTCCAAATTTTTTCAAAATATGGTGTTTGTTCAAAATATGTTCATTCAACTGCAAGACATTTAGTGTAGCTAACTAACTTGTTAGAGAGCTTTTCTCTAAAGGCATATGTACAGATAGTTAAGAATAAACTGTAGTTGGACATCCCTCTCATCATTAATTTCTAACAGTAGACTGAAGATTTGGTTTGCTTAGTTCAGTATATAATACTGAGGCAGAAAATAGCAGTTCCAAGTCTGCTCCTTTCCTCATCCCAGTCATCAGGGTAAACAGGTCATGCTTCTCTTTGTTGTGGGTTTAGAGCTAGCCAAAA
>VWYI01011848.1:316-17235 GCA_013399455.1 Anthoscopus minutus
CTCTCTGCCACAGCTTAGAAAGATGAACACTCAGCAGCTAATGAGCTATTTTATTTCAGTGATCTCATGTTTAAAGCAACATTTCCTTAGTCTTAGGCTCTCCCATGGGGTCAGTAAATTCTGCATTCAAAGAAGATTTTAATTCCTTGGTGAGTGACAAGCTGGAATGGTGATTTGAGCCCTAATCCCTCCTTTGAGTGGTGAATGAAGCATCTTGTCATTAGTATATCAGACAGATGCTATCAGAGATATCATGGCAATAGCAAGTCCCCTGAATCTGAGCCAGCTGGAAAGCAATAAGGCTTGGAATGGTACTCTCTCCACCCCATCAGCCTGCAGGGGTCTGCCAAGCTCTCCCCACCTCCCTCTTACTGGTATAGCATGAAACAGTAGAGACATCTTTCTTTTCCTTTCTCTTCCAGCTCTTTTCTTGTCTTCAGACTCACCATTCCCTAATTTACATGGGGGAAATAAATAATTAAATATTCCCCTTTACTCATTCCTGATTTAACTCTTTGAATTGTTTACCTTCCTTTTCTACCAAAACACGCTGACATGTTTTCTCTTCAGCCCCCTTTGCATGTACCACTTGGCATCAGCCCAGCAGAAAAAGTACATTTGGAGAGGCAATGAAACTAGGGCTCATCAAGGGAAAGGGGTGGGTGAGAAAAATTCCAGGTGGCAATTTTTCCCCAGTAAGCTAATTGTCTTACTGAGGACTAACTTCCATCATCTCACCAATTTTGCTGACTGCTTCCTGGCATTATCTTGGGTTGAGCAATTCCTGGGAATTTAACTTTGAGCTTTGGCATATGATCTACAAATCACCCAGCAACAGCCATGGAGCAACAGAAGGCCACCTGTCTCCTACAGTGCCATTGCTCACAGTGTGATGGAGAAAGGCTTAATGACAGCATGAAATGTTTATGTCCTCAAATCTCTTGGGCACCCAGCAATAGAAATAATCCCCTGCTTTGTCTCTCCAGTGCTGACTCACTGCCTCTCCTATGAAGCAGATTTCCCCTTATCTCTCTCCACAGAGAGGCTCTACCTCCGCTTAGTACTGCTGAATTTCTGCTCCGCTTTAATGGAGACATCTCTGCTAACATGATATATTGTTCAGACAGGGCTGATTCCTGGTTCATTAAGTCAGGAAGGTGGAGGAGAGGCATGGCATACTTGTGACTTTCAGGAGATACCATCACTGACAGTGGTTTTCCCAACCTGAGCACCCCACATCTGCATTTCCTGCCTAACCTCTCCCTTTCACTTTTCTATTTCCTTTTCTATACCACCTTTTATTTGCCTATTTGATTTTCCATCTGGCTGTCCTCACAGAGACACATTCAACAGATTCTTAATAAAGAAAACCATCACAGGTAGGATGAACATGGACTAGTGAAAGTGATCTTCAAGGGTCAGTCTCAGGTCTCCTTTTCTCCTGTTCATAATGCCACTTTTGCTTCTCACTGAAGTTCTGGAACAATCTACTTTTTCCACAACTCCTCAGTGCCTACCTCCCACACTTCACAGCCAGCTATGCACTCCCTCTTCATCCCACCAGGTATCTCCTTACTTTTTGTTTGTTCCAGCTTTATCAGACTGGAAACATCCTAAAACTCTTCCTGTTCTGTGGTCTCTGCTGCTCTGCATGGAGTCAGGTAGCTGGAGTCACTTAGGTAGCCACAGGTAGCTGCTCACAGATATTTAATCTGCAAAAAGTGACAAATGCACAAAAATGAGATGTTATACAGACAGATAATTAGGTCTGGGCCTCAGCAGTGTTTTGCAGAAGCAAAATAGACAGAACTTTATGCCCTCTAATGCTGCTGCTAGTCACTGCAGTACAAGCCTAGTCCCACTTTGCTATGAATAATGATTTCAAGCTGATATCATCTGCTAGGATTGTTTAAGCAAAGTCTCGGGGTTTCCTGTGGTCAAGATGACCCCAAGATGTGTAAAAAGTCTCTGTTCTACAACCTGGCTGTCCAAGAACGAGTCTGAAGTCTTTGGCTTTCAGTTTCAAGGTTGTTTATTGTTGCTTATCAGAAAACATTTTCAGCCTGGTCTGTGAAGGTCTGTTCAGCAGACCAGACCAAGGCACTCTCCCCTCCCACGGGGCTTGTGCTCTCTTTTATACCATAAACTACGTATACTTTATTTATAATTACTTTCCAATAGTTATCACCTATGTTAGATTGTGTCCCTTTACCTTGCACCAATACCAAAGTGCCACCATCACCCAAAAGATGGAGGCTAGGAGAAGAAGGAAGGAGGACAAGACAACGCCCAATTCCCTCCATCTTGCTCCCCAGCTCACTATAGTAAGAATTCTATCTCTACACTTTTGTGACTTTTACTTCTTCATACAGTGATGGTAATTTGTTCTATGGCTCAAGCTCAAAGTTACAGGGATCTCTGATTGCATGCCAGGGTCTCTGAACCCCCTGCCAAGGCTGTAAACCCCCCTGGCCTGGGCTCAGATCACCCAGGACTGTCAGAGGGATGTCCTGGCTTCCCACAGCAAAGCACCCATCTGACGAGGCTATGCAACATTAGCCCAGCTCAGGCTGTGAGCAGAATGAGTTTATGGTTGCTTGCAACAGCCTTGAGATGGTCAAGCACAACACTGCTACCCTCTGCCTTGGTGTTACACAGCAAAGGGGCATCAGCAAAGGGTGGGCTGGAAATCAGCAGTAACAAATAATGATGCTGCAGGACATTGTTACTCCCATTTTTCCAGCTCAGAGGGATTTTAATGATTTGATTTCACAGTTATATCAGCAAAGAAAGTTCCACCATTTTATTTATTTATTTAGTTTTTCTTACACTATTTGGTATACACCACTATAAAGAGAGAACATTCTTCTGGTCATCTGAAAACACGGATGTGGTGTACAACCTGTACACATCAGGAACACCCCTGAGCAGGAGGTCACCTCTACTTTACCTTGCCCTCAGAGCCAGAAGTTGGTTTCATTTGTAGGAGATAACATGCATGAGTCTGTCCCTTTAATTTTCACCCAGGGTATATCTGTGTCTCAGAAAGAAAAATTCAGAATGATTTGGGATGGGTGAGGAAAATGGGAAAGACAGGACAATAAGAAGCTCTCACTCCATTCAAGCCATCCAAAAAGATCAATTTACCTTGCACTGCTAACCTACCCTGAGTTGCTACCCTACTGCTGTCCTACTGACAGGGAGAGCTTTAACAGCTCATTGCTCTCCAAAGCAACCTCACAGAGCACTGCAAACTACAGTTCTTGCAAATATATACAACATGCTAGCTTATCCCTTCCCCCTGCATTTTTTTCTTCTTGCAAACACCCAGGCCTAAAAATTACCATCTGCTTTTTGCTCAAAGGAGTCAGAGGAAAAAGAAAGGCTTTTTTTTTACTGAGGGACATAGGTTTTTTTACTTTTTCTTAGCCACCCATCTAAAGTTTCTTAGCAACTTTCTTAACTTTCTAAAGATTCTGGAAAACAAAGAAAGAACTTTAAAGAAATCATCAACAATATATAAGCTCAATACCTGAAAGTAAAACTGAAGAACAATTTATTAGTGCAGTTGTGATAACTTGCAATCCCCCTAGTAAATTAGCTTAGCTTAGCTTTGCTGGAGTTCTGGGCAAACTACCAGCCCAGATGTGAGATTTCCTCACAAGGTCTTAATATAGCAGTGGCATGAAGGGAAGAAAAAGAAATGTATTTCCACAGGTGTCACCATCTGCTCCACTGATGGTCTGAAAGGATAATTTTGTTTTGGAGGTTTATTTGTCCATTCCACTCCTCACTTTCTGAAATTTAGCATTCTGTTATTCACTGGGCTTTGATAAACTTCAGTCCCAAACATGAGAAACCAGAAAATAAGCAAAGTATGCTGGAGGCTTCTGAAGGTATAAAGAGGAAGTAGGTACCAAATTCCCATTGTTCTTCCCATGGGAGCTCTGACGAAAGTGCTTTCAGTGGGTTTACCTTTATTTTTTCTTATCCTAAATAAATAAAATCCCAAATAAAATGAAACTAGATTGTTCTGTGTCCCTGGGGCACAACCTACCTCAGTGTACCTTTCTAGAGCCTAAGCTACCACTCATGGTCTGTGGCAAAACATGTTGAAATCTCATTAGTTAAAGGTATGGAGTCCAGTTTGATCACAACCTATGCAGGCAACTATAATCCTAAACAGCAAATTTAGTGTGCTTGTGAATGTGGCCAAAATGAGTTACAACAAGGCATTCAGATGAGCTGGACATGAATCTATTGGTGTAGTTATCTCTATCACGTCTTCCATTGATTCTCCAAATTCCATCAAGTTCAAATTCTGGTTAGGCTTCTAGCCCTGAAGTCTCACTAATCCAGCATAACAATCATTCAGCTGCTTCCCTAGGGCCTGCTTTGAAGAAAAAATAAGACAAAAAAAGCCCTTTCAAGACCTAGCAGCAGAGTTCCTCAGAGTCAGAAGTTGCAGCTGAGGAAGAACTGCTCGCCACATTCATGCACTTGGTGCTGTGCAGAAGGACAGTTTTTAAAGCAAGTGCAGTCTCTTATAATATACCGTAAAGCATAGATGCCCTTCTGCCTGCAGGCCACAAGGTGGGGGGCATTTTTTATACTGACTTAGTGCACATTATTTTATGGCAATATTGGCACTGCTAGGTATGTATGTCTGGGGGGAGGGGGGTGATGAGAACAAGAGTGCTTTTCTTTGTCTTTGCTGACTGTGGCCTTTATGCTAAAAGCCCATTCCAAATTAGGAGTCAAAGAAGCTGAGAAAAATTAACAAGATAAACCCATGGCTATCTGGTTTAGGTAGCACAGTAAAAAAACCCAAAAAACAACAATAATGTGAACATGACAGAGAGCAATGCAGAAAAAGGAACAGAGCTGAAGAGGCACTTTATGGCTTAAAAACTGTTGCCATAAAGATTTAACTGAAACCCATAAAAAAACTCCCATTCAGCAAAAAAAGTTAAGTACATTGGAGTAGAAGTTAACCCAGTGTAATATTAAACTGATTAAAGATAACAGATTCTACCAAAATGCTTGTGCCAGTATTGAATTTTCTGAGTCTTTCTTCTTAGTGTATTTTACAGAATCACAAAATCACTGGTAAGGTTGGAAAAGACCATGGTGGATCTTCTGGTCCAACCTCCTTGCTCAAGCAGAATCATCCTGGAGTTCATTGCACAGGATTGCATCCAGACAGTCCTGGAATACCTTGAACATGAAGGAGATGCCACAACCTGTCAGGGTAATCTGCTCCAGTGCTCAGTTACCTGCACAGTGAAGAAGTTCTTCATCATCTTCAGGTGAAGCTTCCTGTGCATCAGTTTCTGGCCATGGCCTCTTGTCCTATTGCTCGGTACCACCAAGAAGAGCCTGGCTCTATCCTCTTGACCCTTTCCCTTCAAGTATTTATAGACATTTATGAGGTCTCCTCTCAGTCATCTCTTCTTGAGGCTGAACCGGGCCAGCTTCCTCAGCCTCTCCTTGTAAGAGAGATGTTCCCATCCCCTCATCATCTTTGTTGCCCTCAGCTGGACCTGCTATTGTAGAGAGGAGTCCAGAACTGGACACAGCATTCCAGATGTGGCCTCACCAGAACTGAAAGGAGCGGGATAATTTCCCTTGACCTGCTAGCAATGATCTTTTCTAATGCACCTTTTTTTTTTCCCTATAAAAACTTATATATAATAAAATGCAACAACTGTCAAACAGCAACTGACTCTGAATTCTCCAAAGAAAATTAATTTTGGCAAAATACTCTTCAGCTTCATGGTATTTCCCTCTCTCAAGGAAAGTTTGGCAACACTTAGCCCTATTCTGTAAGACATTAGTTCATTTGCATAAAAAAACCCAAGCTGAACAGGTTTGCCAACGAAGAGAATTACCTTCAGAGAAACCAAGGCTCTTTTATTTAACATCCAGATGAGAAAATTGTTGTAGAGGGCTCAATTTCATCATCTCTCTCTGTTCTTATAGCACCCCTGATAAATTTGGCATGAATCCAGAGCTGGGAATTGAATTTACACTTTACAAATTACCTGAACCACAAACCTACATTATGTTCCCATTCCCTAGAGCTGGGCAGACCCACGCATTAGATGTGCCTGGCCAGTCCATGAAGCTGTTTGCAGTCTCTCCTGGGAAACTGTTTCTCTTGTACCCGCTGAGAACAGAATAATGCCAGGACTGGCAGGAAGCACAGAAGCCACTGTCTGGTTCTTTCCTGTCTGTAAGTCACTGAGAATCTGCCCAGATTGAGCACAAGGGCAGGATCAGGGGCGGCATCATGGAACTTCTCACCTCCAGTGTGGAGGGACAATTTCTTCCAGCATGACAACACCCTGCAATGACCTGAAGAGGCTTTCCCTGCACTGGCTAGACCCAGTAAGAACTGAAGGCTCATCTCTCCTGAAGTCATTGAGCAAGGAGATGGAAACACAATGTATTCAAACCACAGAACAGCAGTAATCACTGACCAAGGGCATAAAACAAGGAGCAAAGGAAGACTTTACATTTTTGTCTCAGAGGTCCGCATGAAATCTTTTCAAAAAATAGGAGATTTTCTTTAATACCAGTGTGGTGGTGTGGAGAGAGAACTATTTTCTCATGGGATAGAGTGCATTGCAGGAGGGAAAGGAGTGATGTGAAGAAGGGGGTTGAAATGGAGGGATGACTGAAGCACTTCTGGGGATCTGGGACCTGAGGAGGGACCCAGATGGTGGGAGACTCTGAAGAGACAGCATGGAGTTCAGACACACATGCAGCTACAACTCCACCACAGACTACATGGCCCTCAGCTAGTAAAGAGCCAGAGGGAATATGACTTCCAGAGGGAGCTGTCAGGCATGGCTGGCAGCAGCAAACTCAAAAAGAAAAGATGTTGTGGGGCAATGGAAACCATAGAGGGGGTGCAATTTGAAAGCAATATTCTGTGAAATCTCCCTTGGTTCACACATATTTCCCTGAGGGGAAAATGGGCAATGTTCAGTACAATATTTTAGCCACATCTATTCCCTCACAATTACAGGCAAGACCTCACCACATGTTTTTTGGGAATTATGCTGGGAGGGTCCAAAGGTAATGTTCCCCCAGTCACTAGGAATGGACTGTGTCTTACCAATAACAACACCAAATTAAATCACAGCAGAGAGAAACCTGATGATAAAGGAAAGCTTTGTGGAGGTAAGGAGGTAGCATTGGAGGTTGGTTTAGATTAAACTCTGAATTAGGTTCAGTAGGTATGGCAACTTCCTGAAACCATGAGAGATGAAGGATTTGCATCAAGATAATCGTGAAATGATGTGATTTTCTCTAATCTCTTCACTTCAGTCATGGTTCCCAACTTTTTGAAGCTCCCTTTCTGTTCACATACATTTCCTTCCATTGTCTTTTCCCTTTATTTTTCTAGCTTTCTTTTCATGAATTCTGAGTAGGATATTCTGTTTCCAGGAAAGTCTCCCAGTCTTCCAACCCAGAACTATATTTACCTAAAAGCTGAAAATCTTGGAACTGAAAATCTCACAGCTAAACAATGCTAAATACAGCTTTAAGGAGAGAATTTCTCAAGCATGGATAGAGTTTCAATGATTTTTAAGTCTGTTGACATTGATATAAAAAAAATAAACTTTCAGGTGCCAGAAAATATGCCACATGAAATTGTAATAATTTTAAGATAAGCAAGACCAGTGTTAAAAACTTTCTCTACATTTATAGTTTTCAGCATTTAAAAAGCCATTTCTAAGCACCTGCTTAGAAGTGCTATTAAGTAGTGTTATTGCAGAAGAGTTTTACAAAATATTTTTATGGTTGTAAGAACATTTTAAGTACTATAGTCTGTATTATTTTCTGATTTTCTACAATTGATCTTGTTTATTGGATTAATTTAACCTAAAGATATTTATGCAGCCAGTTGATCATATCCTTTCTTCCCTCCTCAATATAAGGTTTATCTTGAGGATTGATATCTTCTGTTTTGCGATGTATAAACCCATGTGTCTGTCCAGGGTAAATTTTAACTTCATAATCAACTTTACAGTTTTGTTTAAGCTTCTGCTCCAGCAAGGTGACCTGTAACACAGAACATTTTATGTTGGCTGAGTACAAAGTAAACTTGTTCAATATTTACAGTCTCAAAACTGTTCTCATTTTTTACTTTTCTGAAAGACAGATATAATTTATCCTTGCCACTGTTCTTCTCTTCTACTAATTTTATACCTAAATGCATTTCTATTACTGCACTTATTTAACTAGGCTTTTTTATTTTCCTCAGTAAAATACCAACATGTGACTGTATAAAATATTATATGAATTAATACCTGTAAAGGTAAAAAACCTACTGCTCAAAGGTTATCATGTAGTGAACACTGTATGAGTTGCTGCTGATAGACCTCACATTAAAAAAATTGGGACAAGAATTTGAATTAATTTGAAGTTGAGGGAGGAGAAGCAGAGACAAAATCAGCAGTTCAAAGTGACTGGAATTGTTGCTAAGAAAGTTAAAACCAACATCACTCAATAAAAATGTGTTTCCCTTTGATCCCCTTGGCAGATAATAATCTTTCTCCAATCATTCTCCACTCAGGCTTTGGAGAAAGGCTGTAGACAGAGTGACAGAAAGGAGAATCTCTGCAGGACCATGGAAGAGGAAAAAGGATAGCCACGGGATCTTTTTAATTCTCCTGCAACAAGTGATTCCATTGGAACAGGCAGATTTTATGGACCACTGGTATCACTAAAAATGGTCTCCTATTTTAAACTTGTCAGAAGGCTTTCTTTAGATTCTTGATTTTTTCCTAGGAACTGATCAAAGTCATCCAAATTTTCAAACAGGAACAGAAAATATTTTAGTGTAATGGTAAAACTTTTTGATTTGGGGATAAACAACGTAAATTTTCATAGAAGTACAGTAAGAGTTAATGAAAGAGAAAGAAAAGTCCAAATTAGTTTTCTACTTTGTGTTCATTAAAAACCAAATTACAAAACAAGCATTACAAAATATCTGTGAGGGAAACTCACCTGCTCCAATGGAATAATGTCATCCTTCTCACCAAAAATAAAGAAGGTAGGATGCAGCAAACTGTGTTTGTCCTCAAAACGCCTGATCACTCCTAAGGAAGATGAAAACATGAATACAATAAGTTATGGTACCTAAAGTAGCTAAAAGACTACAAAATCTATACAGTGAAACTTCCGAGATATTTTCGTTAGTTACAGCTGATTAGTTTGTAATGGAATTTAACACACTTTGCTTAAAAGTCCCTTTTGTTATGGAATGTTTATGATGTCATTAAAGATAACATCAGTTGTGTGAAAAAGAAACCAGAGACCAGTTCTGTGGGAAAAAAATCACACAATTGTTACACTTGCCCCATTTTTGTGGGTTGCTTTGAGCAACTGCTTCTGACCATTGTCAGAGACAGGGTTCTGTGAGAGATGGACACTCCTGAACTGCTCATTATTTTTAAAATAATTGTAAATATTCATCATTCCACATACATGGGTATGATTTCAATGTACATATATTTACACTGATATGATTTCATAACAAATTGACATTGTAATTTTGACTATTCAAATATATTTGAATATAAGTTACAGTAAAACTAACCAGTTGCCACCCTGGCTTTTTCCTGCTTTTTCTTCATTCCTGAGATTATTAGAACAAAAAAGTAAAACTTTAACCAGTAACACTGTCGAATTGACTCAACTGATCAGCATATCAGTGCAGCAAAACAATCCCAGTAATCTTTCTGGGACAATACTTTGAATTTGCTTTAATTTCTAATTAATATAAGTTGGTCTGGATTCGGTAGAAGTACAGAAGTTAATAAGAAAAATATCAAAGGCAGCATAAAGGCATTGAATAATGTGTGAGAGTACAGGGTTAAAACAGAGTTAAAAATAGTTCCTATTACTAATGAGAGACCACTGTCTAAAAGATGTAAAAGATGTGCCTAGAAGCCATTTTGTCATCACCAGCCAAGAGGAACCTCAGCCACAGTGAGGTCATGGCATTTGGCACTGTGTTCACAGATGTGATCCCGGTCATGCCACTCTTTAAATACATAGCTCTTGCTGGGTACACTTAAGTGTAAAAATGCGAGTGTGCAAAATCAAATCACTTATAGATTATTTTTAATAAAATCACCTTGTTGCAGTAGATGTCACACTGAATTTTGTTACAGCCATAACCCTGCAGAATTGCTTCCTGCTCCAGTATTCTGCTCAGAATATAGAAGGTATTTGAGACTTACCATAGAGGGAAACTCCAGTCTTTAAATGAGGATTTTTCAGCATCAAATGTTGCACTGCTGCTCCACCCCAGCAAAACCCTATGATACCAATCTTCTTTGCACCACATTGGTCCTTTAGATACTTGAGGACAACATCAACTTCTCTGAGAAATGCAAATGAAAGTGAATTAAGGCTCTAGTCCTGTTTCTCTGGCCTCCTTGGTGGCTGCTGCTCAAAGACTGGGTGGGCATCAGCCTGCTTCTGGGACAGAGTCACTGTCTTTGTATCACTGCCAGTTTTTTCTTTCCCTTACTTATCAAATTATTTTTATCTCAACCCATGAGTTTTCTTGCTTGGTTTCCCTTATTCTTTCCCCTGTTCCTCTTGTGGGAGTGAGTGAGTGGTAGTCCAGGTTGTTGGCTGCTAGCTGGGGTTAACCCACAACACTATTTTACTATTACTCATTTCTAAAATGCAAGACAGACTCCAGAGGAGAACACAAAGGAGAAAATCAGCCTTCCTAGATCACTGTTACTCGGACATGAGGTGATTTTATAAACACTAACCCAATTAATTTCACAAATAGCTAGTTATCATATAGGCTAACACAAAAGTTAGAGATGCACAGCCATTCAGGAGCATCCTGTTATCACAAATGTGACTTTATATGCAAAGCATCTGTTGCAAGGATGACAAATACTTTATAAAATTGTGCAAGCAAATTTCAAATTGTTTTTTCTAAATCAGCAGCAATCAAGCTATGTGTCAGATAAAAATGGGAAAAATACAGGAAAATGGGAAAGCAGTATGTTTTGAACTAGCTTTGATGTGTTAGGAAGCAGAATAAATGTTCCCTCGTTACATAATGTTTGCATTTGCACCCTATCTAAAATCCACTTTACGAATTTGTGCCTTCCTGAGGGTTCAAAGTGGCCAGAGTGAGCTGCATTTTCTAGCTTTTGTTGCTTCTTTTCTTTTGAGTCATTAATTTTGCTTCTACTTTCTGTACAAACAAATACTGGGCACTTTTATTCTTCAAATATCTACTTTTATCCATAAAGCATCACTCACATAACCATGAGCTTGTGCCATGAGCTGCATGAAATTTCTATTTGTGGATATTCAGCTATATTTGACACACAATTTAGGATCTAATTTTACATTTTTACTGAGGCAAAAATTCCTATGAAATATGCATGTCCCCTTGGTGGACAAAGAGCAATGGCTGTACTTGTCTATTTTGCCAGCATCTCGTGTTTTCACCCAGTCATCGAAAGTTGCCCAGTCATTAGAAGGTTTCCAAGCTTCTTGCCCCACAAAAAAATCTGGACAGATGGCTCTGCAAGAAAAATGAAAATATTTTATGTCCATGAAATAATACTGGAAAAGGATTAAAGGGGAGACCATATATACCATAAAACAAATTCATCTGGCTGAATACATAGTACTTAATACATAGTACACTCTGCCTTCATAGAAAGATCTTCAGCTTCTTTGGAATTTTTACCATAATAGCCAAGTTTCACAGAAGAAGGGAGGAAGCAGGCTGCTTCAGGTTCATGGAGGATAAAAGATGCTGTTTCCCCTCTTCTTCTGTGCTTACTTACTAACTCATTATGATAAGACTACTCAATTCTTTTAGACTTCTTTCACTGTTTTACCAGAAAGCTCCTTGGAGAAAGCGGTAAAGAAAGATTGTGAAATTATTAGTGTTTGTATGGTTTATATGAAAAAAAAAGAAACAGTTGGTTCAAGAAACTTTCTTATTAAAAAGACACTTTGAAAATAGTACTATTTCTTACATGTATCCATTAGCTGTTAGCATATCAGCTATGTATCTGGTGTTTGGGAGTTGCCATCCAAATATATCGTGAATCACAATCACAGCTTTGTCAGTGCTGGCAGAAGGTTTGCAGACATACGCCTTGATGTGCCCAACTTGTACCTCCTGCCCACGGCCTCCATAGTCAAACCTGTCTCCAATATCACATGGGCAGGGCCTCGATTCATTGGCCATGTGTGATACTAAAGAATAAAAAATATTCAGTAGCAAATACCAAAGCATAGCATATTGAAAACATCAGAAGACAGCAGTATCATCTGCTATTAAATTTTTTAATCATTACAGTAATAGGATGAACATGCTTATTACTGTTTGATCTAAAATGAAGCATTATTCAATAAGTCCATTGGCTTACTTTATCATAGGTAAGATTCTTATGTTATGAAGTCTTCAGCAGGGACCTAGTACATGCTAGGATTTCCATGGCCTACAGTGAGTGGTATAATAAAAATAAAGTTATGAGCAAGCAGCAAGGCAACCATCACAAATTATTTACATAGCAATGAAGCCAGTCCTTCCACTCTTCATCATGTATATTTCCTGTCAGGAATGCATAGCTTTCTTTAGTAGACAATAAAGGCTTAACACAAGACTCAGCATTTTGAAAAAAACCCAACAGCTACTGTGTAGAAAGATATATTTACACATAGATTAAGCATTATATTTTCATCCAAGGACTTAAAATATTCCATAAATGAAATTTTCAGTGTCAATAAACCCTTTTTCCAAACAGCTTTAGCCTCAGATGTTGCAGACTTTTGAAGAAGGTTACTTAAGAAAGATGCCAAGAAAAATGTACCAACACAAATCAGAATATAAAATTATGTATCTTTAATATTAAATAAAGAATGCATTAAAACTCCAGGATTGGGAAAAAAGATTACCGAACGTAAAAAACCAAAATCTTAAAGTTGGGCCAAATCTTTTATCAAGATAGTAAGAGTAGGGTATGGCTAATTTTTTTCAAACTATTGCTGAAATGAAAATAAACAATTCACAAAGGTCAAAAAGTACCAGCAGAATCTAATATACATGTATGTATCTCCTTAGACTCAAGTTAATGATTTTCTGCCATCAAGCTTAAGTTAACTGAGTGAACAGACCTGAATAGCTTTTTTGAATATTCACAGAGCATCTGCAAACGATTCAAGAACATGGAAAGAAATTTGTTAAAGCTTTGCTCAATCTCTCTACAGATAAATCATGTGTATTACCATAGAGACTTTGCTAGTAAAGAAACAAGGATCTTCAAATTGACGGTGTCAAAAATATGGAGGGAAATAGAAAAAAGCAGATTACAGAACTGTCCTTGGACAAGTGGGACTTAAAGATTTGCATCAGTAAAGGGACAGCTTCAGGAAAGTCAACAAACAACTTGGCAGCCAGAAAAATTCGACAGAATTCTAGAAGTTAATATATTCTGGACTGGCAGACTTTCAAATTCAGAATCTCTCAAGCAGTATTAGCAGGGCTAGGTTGCAGACACCAGGAAATTTCATTTTTGTAGATCAGTTCAAGACAACCTGCCTCATGTTTGAAATTTGTATTATCTCTGGGCACATATCTATACTAGTACTCCACCTTTCCTTTTTTAAATAAGCCACACCCATAAGTGTCCTTTTCCCCCTACATGTGGTGGTCTCACATATAGGACTTCATATTTAAAATAAGTCTACCAGGAAAAAAATGAATGAATACATGAGCATGTAAGTCAAAATGCAGTGCAAATATATAATAGGAAGAAGTTCATAACTAATTTTCTATTCACAAACTATTTCCTTTTGATTAGACTAAATCAGAAAATATAACACCAGGGAATATTAAGGAAACATATATTTTAGAACTCCAGAAAAACAAATACAATGCCTTTACCAGTATATCCTCAAAAGCCTTAATTGAAAACATTCCATACTATCTGATAAAGTGTAAAGCAACATAGAACATGAAATATTTAAAGATGCAGTTATATTCACTGATGATAACATCTCCAGATACAAGTCTGTGAGGGATAACATTGGCTTGTATGGTTTATAAGCCATATAGACTTGCAAGCTCTGCAACACAGGCAAGATACTTCAGTGTTTCTGTATCTGCTGTAGTACATACACACAGCATTTTTTTCGGTTTCTAAAATGCTTTTGAAATATTGTTGCGGCGTGATTTGAGTTTGTTATCAGAATAATTATGATTACGTTGGTTTATTCCAAGTTATTTCTCCCCTATCAGTATAATGGTTCGTCCCTATTCTAGAAAGTTCAGTTTTCCCTGCCTACCTCTATGTCAATCCCTTCAAACCCATGCCCATTTCCCTGTCGCATCAACCCCAGGCACGCACTTTGTTCCAGAGAATTCCCTGTCTATTACCTAAACCACTACCTTAACCCACGCCCTCTCTCTGGAATTCCCCTAATCCCGTTACCTTTGATGGACCTTCCCTGTGCCCTTTATATTGACCCGCCTCCAAGCCCTGCCATGGTTGGATGCCCCTGAGACCGCCCTTTGTAGTTATAAGCAAGTGTTGATACTGTATTCGGGGCTCATGAGTGCAGCCCCCTCAGGAGTTGTTTCGCAGCTATTAAAGTTATTGCTGAAACGTCTGCATTAGGAGTCTTCCTTCGCCCTCACTCCCACGGAGATAGCTCTCAGGAGATCGGAGCTGTTCCTTTCGTTGGTCATCGTCCTGAGACCAATTTGCTCCTCCCACGGGGTTTTGCCTCGGCCCATGAGGGAGCTTTAACCGCTGGACATTGCCACCCCGCAGGGTTGGTAACCCGCCAGGTACCTCCGTGCCAGGGGGAGCCGAGGCAAAATATTACTTAAAAATTTATTTCTCCATCTGACATTTATGTATTATTTTAGGAGGGTCTGAATACCTACAGCCGTGGTGTACCACCATTTCTACCTGCAAGGACTTGAGAATTTGCTGGAAGACCAAACAAGAATGAATTTTCAGATACTTGAATCTACAGCCAGTAAAAATATAAAGGTATTGCTATGTGGCATCATCACTTTCAACACATTCTCCTGAGTCTTCCTCCTCAGAGGTCTTCCCCACCTCTGGAGGGAAAATAAAAGGCTTCTGGACCATTAAAAAAAAAAAAAAAAGGAAGAAAGTAACCCCTAATTGCATTTAAATGAGCTTGCACTCTACCTGCAAATAAAATGAAAGTCTGCCGAACATGCTGAGTCACACCTTGCAAGCACTTTTGCTATGTTTCGGAGTAATAAAAGCCATGACTTTAAAAAAAAAATCCAAACGAACCTACACATACCTGTAGCACTTCAGGGGTGCAAGACAGTAGAAGCAAGATGCAGAAGCTCAGCGTGGATGGTTGCAGCTGAATTGGATCCCCAGACAAGTGCTGACTCATGAAGCGAAAGGGGTGAGCACAAGGATCAGGTTACTTTAAATGAGAGTTACATAAACTCCTGCCTGCCTTTATCTTGTGCCTCGCGGAGTGATGAAGGCCACTCTTTTTATAGCTGTTCATTTCACTGTGAGTGTAGGTGAGGTTTGTTGTCATGAGGAGCAGCTGTAGCTGAGTACCAAGCCTTCTTTTGAACTTGCATGAAATGCTATTCACCCCTGAATACCATTTGCTTTTTCTTCCAGTTTCAAAAACATGTTGATTTAGCTGCAAAATCCATTCAGAAAAAAACCTCTTTTTCTTCTTTTTTTTTTTAAGGATGTTTCTTTGTTTTTAAAGGTCAGGGTTACACAACTTTTAAAAACTACATTGGCATAATTAGTTCCTTATATTAGTTCCTTACTCATTTATCCATGGGTAAAAGGCATATTTAAAGTCATCAGTGGGGTGAGGTAGTGGAGATGTTATTTCAAAGCTCTGTACTAGACAAAGCTTATACACTACAGGAAAAGTATTTTCTCTTCAGTATTAAAATAAGTAGCATGTAAGAAAGTAATAGCTTTCCTTACAGATTGCTGTACCACCGTACTATACAATAAGTGTTTAAAATACAGACATTTTTATCCTATCACAGGATATTTTACAAATTTTTTTTGTTTTTAATTTTTAGCCTGTGGCTGACCCTTGTCTCCTTCCCATTCTCCTGATTTTCTTTTTATTGGATAATTAGGATTATTGTTTAGAGACCTTTCATTAAATATATTAGCAATCCAGAATTCCCTGTTTCTTCAGAGGTGTATCTATAAAGTAGACTAAATGCACATTTGTCTACCACACTTTTGTCTTACGGTTTAAACCTCATATATAAGCTGTTCGCTTATATTCTAAGTAACTTGGTTAGTGCTCTTTGTTTGCAATCTCTGAAATAAAGTTAAACAAATGAAAAAGACCTATCCAAGAATTCCAGAGCAAAGTCCTAAGGCTCAAAACTTAACCCTTTTGTTTTAGGTTTTTGTCTTGTGAAAAACAGTGTTCACTCTTTAGAATTTTTGAAAGTCTAATAAAGGATAAAAGAATGACAAACAATTAATCCAGCACCAAGGTGCTTTTGACGAACAGCCAAAGAGCATGAAGGTAGCTTAAAATCATGTTTGCTATATACAGTTACTTTGCTGGAGTTACATGCATATACATTAGCTTATTCATTATTCAAACATTCCTTTGAGGTTTTGATGTTCTAGGAACTCTCTTGTTTGGTTTTAACCTCTGACTTGTCTGCAGGATATTCTGTAAATTAGGTCCATATATTTTATTTCTTCTTGTAGTTTTATCCTGTTGGGTCACACTCTCTGATTAGCACTGATAGAGCCTATAAATCCTTCCCAGATGCTTACGTTCTGTTTTTTGTCATTGTTACCTAAAAAAAAAAGAGTCTGACGAAATACTCACTCAGTCCCCATGGGGGTAAC
>VWYI01011849.1:259-13225 GCA_013399455.1 Anthoscopus minutus
AGTCTCAAACCAAAATTCCATAGAGAATTAACTGCACGTGTTGCATTTTCCTGAACAGAAAAAGCAGGTGAATGTCCCTCTTAAAACTTTATAATCAAGGTGTAAATGCTAGCAGTAAAGTTCCCAAGAAACCTTTTACATTTAACTGCAGTTTCCCATTCCAGAAGTGGTTTTCATCTCAAGGGTCCTGGCCCATACCCATTTTTTTAGCGCTTATTTGGACTTGAACTCCAGATTAAAGAAACTGTTGTGCTGAATATGAAGAACTACTTTCTCAATGTCACGTCATCTATAGAAGATACATTCCCCTCACCCTAGACTCCATAGGTTCTGGGGCTGCTATTTCACATTCTGTTTGTTAAATCATACTGCCGTCATTGTCTCTGGAAATAAATCACAACTTTCTAGAAATGAAACATCCATAATTATTTTCAGCAGAATCATAGTTAAAAATCCTGGTACCTAATAACCCAACAGAGGTTCCAAAAATCATTACATAAATTACTTGAAAAAGGAGGAATGAGTACAGTCTGCTTCTCCTATGAGCTACTAAAAAAAATTTAGTTATGCCTTTTAAGGATTTGAAAATCTTTGTTTTAATTTCACTGTTGATCCACACAGAGAAGAGGAAAAATACCCAGTAGTCACAGCTCTAAAAACAGCAATCATAATGAACACATTAGTAACAAGATAGTTTACATCTGACATTTCTTAAACTGCACAGTTGGTAAAATTAACTTTCCTGTACCAAACTAAAAGAAATCCTGTTGTATCATCATTTGTTGAGGGACCAAAAGAGTCAGTATACTGCCCACAGGACCAAAATGTCTTTCACCTACAGCTTTAAATTTGAATTCAAGCCAGTTGGAATAATGAGTACAACCTCCCATCCCTATTAAGAAAAAAAACAAAAAACCCAAGCAAAACCAGAGAAGCCTAAAAAATCTGGCAGTCCTTCAAACATGCAAACCAATTAATTAAAAAATTTGTCCTGCACTGCATGTGTATGCTGTGTAAATTCAGTGTACCTGCCACACCCTCACCTTTCCTCTTCCCTGTGGATGTTGCACATCCTGACGTCTGATCTTCCTTCCCTTCCTACCACCTCCCTACAAGCCAAGAAGTTTTGTTTGCTCACCTTCTCACACATAAGAAACTAACTCTGAATCAAACAAGTTCAGCTGGGTCAGTAGCAGTTACTTTTTCCTTTTCCTTTTTTTTCCCCAATGCGTTGAGAAACTAAGAATTCAATACTTTAATTCAAATAGAGTTGACTGAGTCATATTGGAATAGGAGACTTCAACAGTTCAGTTCATCAATTGATCTTGCCCATTTTTACTGAAGCTCAACAGAAAACATTTCAAAAATTCCCATTGCTCAGAACATGTGTGAAGATAGTTACCTAAGTAACAACCAGTGAGAAAAGGTATTTTAGGGAAAAGGAAGAAAGAAAAAAAAGAATCAAAAAACCCAAACAAACACCACCTCTACCCTGGGGCTCCTCTGCAGCAGCACCCTTTTTGGCAGCAGGCTCAAGAATCCAGCTCATTCCTTTTTAAATATACACGAAATTTTAATCATCAAAACACTGAAGCAAGAAGTGACACTTTATGCCATAACATTTTAATGAAACACCTGAGCAAAAGCTGTTTCAGCTTCTACTCCTCAACTTGATCACACGAGAGCCACTTCCCTTCTTCAACTGTGCCTCTTGAATCACATCATTTAGTCACTGTACTTCATCACCTCTCAGACCAAGATGTTTTCTGGAACAGCTGTTTTCCTTCTAACCACACTAGCAGTATTCTTTAACAGTTTCCAGCATCCAAAATCCAGAATATCTGGGGTAAATCCAGGAATGAATGAAACAAAAATGGGACACAAAATGTTAACTCTGAAATACTTCCTTTTTATTTAACAAGAAAAGGTTAGGAACAAAACAAACAACAACCCTCAACCCCTCAGAAAAGTGACACAACTAAGTTTATATTGCAAAACAAACCCCTTCTCTGACAACTACTAAAATTTATTGAAACCACCCCACCACTGTTCATCTAAAGCTGAATTCTAGCTTGTACAGAAAGCAGTTTCAAGTCCAAAGTGACATACCATTTAACTCTATTACTTGAAAAGAAAACCAAAGCGAGCAAAACAATTGGCTATCATTATATGAAAAACCCCTCCTTCTTTTAATATTACATTATTTTTTATACTATGTAATCACTTTCAAAATGAAAATTAATGTCTTGTCATGAGCTTGTAGAGCAAAAACCCCAAAAAATCTCCTGAAAGAAACAGTCTTCATTTCTACCTTTATTTCATTTTTTCAAAATATGTAACAGTATTAGAAAGAGTAAAAAGAAAATACAGCAGTCATCAGCTCAGATTGATGCAAAGTAAAAAATACAGATGCAGAGTTTGCTTCTACTGGGAAAAAAAATTAAAAAGAGTTGAAAAAAGCATCCTAGCTTCAACTATTTAAATAAATCCAAAATCCATTATTTCTTGTAAGGACAATGCTGGGCAAGACACTCCTCTTACAGACAACAGGCAGTTCAGAAACACATTTTGTTCTGAATAACATTTCTGACATTTTGCATTTGCCAATATTCACTCAATTCTAATACTCTGTGTTGCTAAAATTTGAACATTATTTAGAAATGAGATGTGCCGAGTCACCTTTAAAAGCACCTGAATACAAGCAATTTCTCATGAAAAAAAGCCTTAATTTTTTGAAAGAAACCTTATGAGAAATTAAATTTTTCAACATTTAACATTTTCACCGTTAACTATCTTACTGGTACTTTTCCAACAGTATAAATGCTAGTAGAGAAAAACATGTATTTTATGTTTAAATTATTCCATCTGCTTGACAACAATCTATTAGGTCATAAGACAGACAACAAACAAATATGAACACAGATCTTTAGCTTTTGAGTTTTACTAACTCTTACGGGGAAAGAGTATTGCTTTATGATGAGCTCATATCTGAGAGAGCATTTAGTGACTGCATAAAAGTGAATAATAAAAATACTGGCATATAAATAGGTCACAAAGCTTAAGACACTCTTCTTGTATTAATCTTACATTTCTGGGCTTTAAGGTGGAATATCACAGAACTGACAGTGGAAAATGACTGTGGGCTGTTTACTACAACTGTAAGCAAAAAGTTAAATCACAAAATAAAAAGCTTACAGATTCAAATGGGGGAAAGCACTAGGTCAGGACTGCAATCTCTATTAATTAGGTATCCCAGCTGGGCAGTGGGTATGCAGCTGTTAACTTGATCAATGACTTACCTAAATGTCATCTCTACTGATTCGCTTATAAATTACTAGCAAGTGAGACTAATGTACAGGTGCTAATTTATTTAAACTGTTCTCTGCAGTTCTACATAGCTTTATAAACTGCATCTGGCACCTAATGTTAGCTGTCAGTTGTACTTAGACATGCCTGTCCTAACGACTCTGTTCATTAGAAATGAGCACAAATTATGAAATATTGTGAAAAATGATACATCAAATGGAATGGGCAAAGCAAATCAATTAGAAAAACTTCATAGCACATATTCACACATAAGAGAATAAAACATTCTACCTTCAGAGTGAGGTCTATAATACCAATTAAAAAGCAATTGGTAGACTTGTGCAGAGTTATATATCAATTTGCTGGATTTTTTTTCTCCTCCAGAAATACTGTTGTAATGCACAGCTTAACTTTTGATTCCTAAATAAAAGCATCCGTAAGAGGCAATTCTGCTTCCACAACATCCGAGGATTAGCAAGTAAGTCAACTTACTTTCCTGTTTAAAAACTTCACAAGGTTTAGCTTTTATTAAACTCTACCTAAAACTCCAGTGAAGGACAGAATCCTAGGATGTCTACTTTTGGAATACACTGCAAAGACTGATTAACAGCAGAAGATATGGAGGTATATAAGTACTCATCAGAAAGAATTATTGCTATTCAAAATGCAAAGCTTGGTAATTCTCCTGCCAGTGCTTAAGGAGCTTTTATATTTTTATAACAGAAATTTAATTATGCATAACAGACACTATTACACACTCTAATTATTTCCCAATACCTGATGGAATATGAAGAAATCAAACTGCAGATACTTGGTAACACCAAACAAAACACTACTCTTTCGGCTCCACTTCTCCATCATTTCAGAAACAGTCTGCAAAGCAGTCCCATATTTGTCACCTGCACTGCATTTGTAAAAAACTAATTTCCAGAATGAATCTGCTTTTACTAATGGTGGAACTTAATTAATGTTGTGCAAACGATCGTAGTGCTGTGGCTTTATAAAGAAGAAACCACTACATAGATTTTGCATTTCTTGCAGTCTTGCCTTCTAGAAGCCTTCCCCCTAGACCCTGTCAAGGAAGGAAGAAGCAAGCCAGACTACAGATTAATGCATTCTTCTACCATTAACCTTTCAGGCAAATTGAACTATCAGCATCATCATTGTACTGTAGTAAAACAGAAGGTATTCCAGTGGTAGATTGGTGCATGTTTAGTTTACAAGAAAGTAACTCAAAAAACAGAGATCATTAAGGGTAAGGAAAAAAACACCTGAAAAATACATGGAAAGGAAATTTTGTAGTCTGCAGAGAAACAAAATAGCTAATGTGAAAAAACAGCCTGGTATTACTGTTGACTGGTATGACTGTCAACGACTTTTACTGTTGACCTTACCCACTCACTGGTGCCAGACTGAGACTGGCAGGGTCTCTGCACTGGAACTTGTTTGTAGAAGGGCAGAGTGATTCCTATATCTCTGCATGGAAGTAGACACAGTATCAGCACCTGGCTTTGCACTCACAAAGCTTGATTTCCTATGGATTTGTGAACTGAACTCAAGCTGCCTTTATGGATTTTCTGATACCTGATAAAACTCAAGTCTCATTTCAGCCTTTTTCTCAACAGGCCATTACTCAGAATGGCTTTATCTTGCCTATTTTTAGAAATTAGTTTTGAAGCCTATCAAACATGTTTGAAATGAGCCTGCATCACAATCTACAGATTATTCCTTGACATAAGCACACTGCCAAGATCTCTCAAATGGACACTGCCATGCAGACAGAATTTTGCCACTGAGAGAGACAACAAACAAATTTTGCCCTGAAAAAAAGCTAAACCATGGACACCTCTTGCTTTGCCTTGTGCTTACCACATCACTACCTCTGTCCTAAGTACCCTGCTGGCACACTGGGCTGCTGTGCAAAGAAAACTTCAGCCATGGGACTTCTTGCAGCTTCACCTAAGAGTGAATGTCACCAAATGACACTTCTCCTTCCTACATCTGATGTATGATAAAATAAGAAGGCCAGGTGAGACAAAAAGAAAAAAAATTGAAAAGATCTATGCAACAAAACATTTTTCTGAGTGAAAGTGAGCTTATCTTTACATGAGCCTAAATGACAAACAGAAAGAGGGGGCCACCCATCTGCCAGTCATGAGAGGGAATGACAGTAAAATAGTATGTTTGTAGACACTGATATGAGCTTAAATTCATATCTACATTAAAATCCTCAAGCTAAACCAGTGCATTGGTTGTAAAATATCCTATAAAATTTAATATATATTACCAGCAACCACAGTATCACACAAGAAAACCCTAAATATACACAGCAGGTCAAATTGTGAGTAAATGTTTTGAAATGCTACATAAACCTTTACAGTGCCTCTTATAACCTCAGATCAAGGGGATTATCCATTAGCACTTTTAAAAAGAACCTACTGTGCTTTAACAAGATATAGTATACAGCTCTATACTGGGATATCTGACCTCACATGGTAGCAGAAGTAGAATGTCTATTCACAGTCACAGTTGCAATATTCGCAATGTACAGTAGCATTCTTGCTTATTCTGACAGTTTGATTAAAATTCACAGAGAGCTGAGAGGCTCATGCTGAAGTAAAGTGCTTTCAATATCTGAAACTCTACAGTAAATTACTTCTCCAACAGAGCAACTGTACTTACATCAATATCCTCTTGGGTAAAAGTTTCTGGATCTTCTCCCATCATGTTGGCTAAATGTCTCTTTCCTAGGTTGAACTCTTCAATCTGCTTTTTAATAAATGCCTCCGTGTACTTTTCAGGTCCTGAGGCCCCTACATTTTTCCTCTGCACTGCTGTAGTGATACAGAACAGCCTTAATGTCTAACAAAAAAAGGAAAAAAGAAAAAAGAAGAGAGAATGAGAGATTTATTTTACATTTCTGGCATAGTGAGCTCTAAATAAAATGAATACATGAATACTATAGGAAACTATTCATACCTATAACAAGATTCAACACATCACAGCAATAAGTTAGGAAAAGCATTATTATTATTATTATTCATTAAACAATTTTCTTCCAATGGTTTAATGTCCATGAACAGATAAAAACATTATAAAACCTTCATATTTTCACACATTACAAATAATTTAGAAGACTTTTTTGATGGAAAGAAACATAGTATATCTGAAGTCAGGAACATCCAGCAAAAGCAAGGAATAGCACTGATCAACAGTCATCATAAAATAAAACAAAAATCCATCAGCAAATAAGCAGGTTTTACCTTCTAAAGGAATCCCACAATAAAGTATAAGAATATGCAGGGCAGCTCCCTAGTGGCTTTTCAGAAGCCACTGACCAAATAATGCTGAAAGCTCTGGAAAGGCCAAAGTGTGTTCCTTTGTGGTACCAGAATGATTCTTAACATACTTCACTGTCTCAAGTAGACCAATTAGAAAACTAGTAGGGTAGTCCAGCAGCCACTAGTACTGAGCACTGTACCAGCTCAGGTCATAACTCCGAGGGCAGTTACCTTCTGATCTTTGCAGCACCCAGGTTTGGTCTTCTATCAAGACAATCAGCTGTTAAGATGACTGATTTCACTGATGCTCTCTGCCAGACATACAGGAGCTTCACTGACAGCTGTAAAGTCTCAATTCTGGCCAATTCTGGCCTAGTGTCAATATTATGCACTATTTTGGCTCTCCAACATTAGCATTAAAGTTCTCTGCAGCTTAATTATTCTACGAACTGAATGAGAACTGATTATTTCTGTGGTCTTCTGTGGGTGGAGGGAGGGAGGGAATCACAAGAAAAAAATCAATGTGAGACAGAAAGGCAAAGACAGAAAAAGAATCACTTTTGATTCAGAAAAATGCCAAGTTTTGTTCATCACATAGTACCCTGAAAGACTTCATTCCTATGCCTTCAACATGGCTAGGCTTTGTGAAGAGACAGTGCAGCCTCACAAGGCAGAGAGTGCCCATCTCACCCCTGGCAGCATTCTTTCCCCCCTCCCTTTGCTCGTCCAGTGCCAGCTCTGGCACAGGACTCCACTGCAAGACAACTCGGCAGTCTACATGTGGCAGAACACTAACTTCTGCTTCATCCCAATAAGCAGGCAATTTTCAGCCAGGCTGGTAAGTCTGAGTAGCTCAGAGGTCACTTTGAGAATTGCCAAAGCTGGGACAAGAAGGTGGCTGAAACACTCAACTGGAAGGAAGAAAGTAGAGCAGGAGTCCTTTCTGTACCTTCATTATTAAATTGCTCCTGATGCTCTGGGAGCTGCAGCCTCAGTCTACCTTTAGCAAAACATTAAAAACCAAACACACACAGCAATGTGAACTAGTTAGGGTTCTGATTAGAAGGAACAGAACAAGGGTAGTATTCAAAATTATTCAATGTTCTCCAAGTCATGATGAGATTTGTCTTCTTCAGAGCACAATTTAAATGCTGAGTATTTTCATGGATTTCATCCTTCTGAGTTCACTAATATAAATAAAACACTTGCTATCTTCCTGCAACTAACACAAAAACAACAGTACTCTCAAAACCCAGTTGTAACTACAACAATACAAACACGTCTCATCAAAACAAGATTACATAAATATATTTGCAAGGCAAACAGAAAAACAAATCAAACTTGTACCTTCTGTTAGCAACATCAGTTAGCCTACAAGAACTCCTGCCACAAGAAGTGTTTGGTGTTCTGCATTACATGGTCAAGTCCTACATCAACAGGAAATTAAACACAGCTTTTCTATGTACTTTCACAGAGCCCAGTTGGTATTTTGGACATCTGGCAGTCCAGGATGGACTGACCCAACTCATCTAATTTGCTGCACATACGTAAAGCTATTCATTACCAATTTACCCATCCATGCCTGTGTCAGTGTTCAATATACAAAATACAACGCCACTTGATATGTCAATTTGAAATGAAGACTACAATATGCTGCCTTAAACCTGTATGTAGCCCATGCCCGGGCTGCAAGATAGGTCCTATGAATTCAATCAGGTTTGATACAGAAGGTAAAGTAATCTTTGAATAAGAGCACATGAGTCAGAAAGGACTGACCCTCTATGCTTTTACCTGACAAAGATTTGCCCCTCAGGGTATGAACCTCAGGAAAGTAATGTTTACCTCTGCCAGAAAAGATTTTGAAATAGGTCTAAGGTAGAATTTGGTGCTAAAGAGTCTGTTGCTGCTTCATTTTCTCCATAGCTTATATATATTGCATGGAACTCTAATACTGGTTCGTCTATTCCTTTTTCTTTTTACTATTCATGTTTCCTGTGAGGAAACATCCATATACACAGAATTAAAAGAAAAATAATCAAAATTTTAAGTGTTTTTCCACAGGCAAGGTTCTGGTGACTTCCATATAAAGCAGTGAGGAAAGCAAAGGTATCTCCATGTATTCTCTATTCTTCTCTCCTAGTCACTCCTCAGGAAAGACTTAACTCATCTTCTGTCTAACTTGTCTTAATAATAACAAATTATTTGTAATTCTTGTTAATGAACATATGATTCCTTATTACTTGGTCCAAAATAGCTTTCTCTCTGGTATGCTTTAAACAGAATACTTTAAAAAAGATTGCTTTCATCTTTTTCCTGTCAATTTCTATTGTAATTTTCTCATTTTTGTCCTTCTTCCCTCAAGCTATTAATGAATTCTTCCCTAGTTTCAATTCGTCACTAATCAAAAGTCCCTGGACACACAAACTGTTCATAATTAGAAAACAGCCTCTTATGTAAATTACTATGTATTGTACTGGGTACCTCTTCTGGGATAAGAGCACTATTTCATGGGTGGCACAGGCAGAAACCGCAAAGCACAGCTAAATGCTTCTGGCATTTCAGTCAAACAAGAAAGCATGTTCCTCTACTTTGTAGAGGAAACCACAGAGGTTTGCATTCATTTCTCACACATTCCATGAAGGATTACTGAAGACAGCAACTTCACCATTTTTTAAATAATAGTAATGCTTATTAACATTATTAACAATGCTCATGAAATAATATGCTCTTCCACCAGAACATGGGAGAAGGGAAAGCCTTTACTTCTGGACACAACTCACTGTGATTAACCCTTCCTTCCCAACTCCTTTTGGAGCAACCTAGAATGAAAATTGTTCGGCAAATCCTGATTTTACAGGGAGACCATAAAATTGTAGAAAATCAGCTTATGTTAAATTTGCCTTAGAAAAAAAAAGTTAGTATTTTCAGACAACTTCAACTTCTCTGGCCTATTTTCTTCCAAGAAGAGAAGTAACTAGGACTGTCTGTTTATTCATCCCGCTCATTTTGCTTCACTGGAGTTACACAGACATAAGCCAAACCAACTAACAGAGAAGTTAAGTTTCCTGTACTTTTGGAATGGGAGGAAAGGTGAACTGGAGTCGGGAGATTTAAATTCAAGCTCAAAAGCTTTTCATTTTACAACAAGAACAGTTACAGGGACAGAAGATTACACCAAATGACAAGGCACACATACTGTTGCACCATTTTCATGATTCTTCCATGCTCTAGGCTGGCAGACTTCAACCACCTCCTTTTCAAAAACCATGCAATGAACAAACAAATTTGTACCAAGAAGTTATCTCTGGGATTGGACTTCACTAAGAGATGTGCAACTGGAGCTGTATAACCACATCAGCACAAAGGACTAAAGCTGCCCAGTGTCCAATACTGCAGCTACTGGCATAGCTGCTGCTACCGAACCCAGCAGACATGCAAGACAGTCCTCTGTTTACTTGCTAGACAAGAAAAAGATATTTTTTACATAGCAATTTTGCAGAATATAAATGCTCAGAGCCATCTCAATTTCCAAGGAACTGCTTTTTCCTCAATGAGTTTTGGATTTCTAGAGTGTTGTTTCACAAAAATGTGTTTTAATTGATTTACTTAAAAAAACATTGATATAATCTTAGATTTCAGTTGGCCTACAAGCTAATTATGTGAACCAGTATCAGATTTATGTCTTGGAAGTATTTTGCAAAGCACATTGGAAAGCATCACAAGATGTCAGCAAATATACATAAGTGATTTGATGTTATTTTTTATACTTGATTTCACAAAGTATTTAATCAGAAGAAACTTTTTTTTTTCCAAAATTAAGTCCCTTGGCAGGTAACCATAGAACTGCATCTCACCTGTTCCGAAAACCTATTTTCTGTGCATGTTTGACCATTCCTACATATTAAGTTTTGTGGTACATTGGGGAAGTAAAAAATAGCCCTAAATGTATCAATACATGGCAAAAGTCAGATGTTTATTACAAAGAACAGAATTCAGATCTTGTTGTTTTTAGGCTCAAGTTTCCAGGTACTAAGAGGCTTCTCAACTGTATCTTAGTTAACAACTTCAAAAAAGGTTTGTCTTACATTCCAAGTACGGAGTTCGGAAAGTCTGTCACCAAAGTACTATTATCTCTGATATCAGTACATGTAACATCCACAGTGATTTAGATAAAGTACTCAACCCAATCAAATTAAATAGGAATTCTGAACTCTTCTGCTGAGAATAGCTATTCAATCACATCTCTGCCATTTGCTTATTGGAAGAATAGGAAACTACACCTGTTGCTCAGTCAGTGCTATGGGAACTGGAATTAAAACGTTCCTCTTCCATTTTGTCTCTCAATGCAAGAAACTTTAAGGTTAAAAAATTAAACATTTTCCTCCACTAAGTCAGACAAGAAGTAGTAATGAACTAAACAACTACAAGGGACCTTTAGGACAAGCATCATAAAAAACATTCCAAACAGTCAGGACAGGTAAGAGTTTAATATAAGAAATTGTTATAGCAGGTCAGAACATGGATACATCAACTTATACCCTGTTCTCAAACACAGTCTGTATCAGAGGACAGGACAAAGAGGTAGTGATAATCTTCCCAGGGTACTTGCCTGGCTTCCAGCAATCTGCAGTTCAGTCATGCTGGTACCTTGTTTTTAATGGTGCTCAGTGAAATTTTCTTCCAAGTTTCTCACCTTGCTTTTTGTATTCACATAAATGCCTACCATCCTGAATATTCTCATCTAACAGTTCCACAAGTTAACTACACCTAATGGATAGAAGAGCCTCTAAGGTTTCTCAGCCCTGCCTCCCATTATTCTCTTCACATCCTCTGGTTCACAGCCAGCCAGACAATTTGTGTATAGCCACAGGCTTAGGTGCTGAGCCCATCTCTGGGGGCAAGAGAAATAGATAAATGATCCTGCAAGGCCCATTCCAGTCCTACCTTCCTCTGTGACTCCTCCTTTGAGAATATGCTCTCATTTACAATACAAATCATTTTCAGCTAAAACTCAAGTATGTGCTTTGCCGGGAAAATTAAGTTACTGTCACAATCATACCTTTGACACAAGGTAACCAAAGCAAGACAAACTATTCCAACTGAGAATGAAATCAAGTGTTAGAATATTTTCAGCTTTATCCTCTTTGTCATTCCTTGCACACCCTAAGAGCATGTATTCCTGACTGCTGCATAAAGAACTACACACATAGGCACCTGGTTTTTATCCCTAATGGGTAAAGTTAATCTAGATGTAATCAATATAAATAGCTCAAACTGCTCCTTCTGGTATTCCATTTCATTTCCTTACTGCATCTTTCTTCTGTTACCTCATGATTTGGTTTAGTTCAGTCACCAACAGTTCTTTAGCCCTTATTATCTTCAATTACTTTGTAACTTAAAAGTGTTACCAACAGGCCTTTTTAGCCACTTGCTGGTCACTGATTAAACATATATACAGGCATATCAAATACCACAGCACAAACAATACTGACAGCAGCAAAGCTTTTTACTTAAATGGCAATCAGCTGAACACTCCTACCCCTCAAAACAAAATTATTCTGTTTAATCAGAAATTACCTTACTTGTGGAGCACATTTCTCTCTTCCATTGAAGGTATTCAGAGACTTGCCCCGTGCAACCTGGTCTAGCGGGACATGTCCCTGCCTATGGCGAGGGATTGGAACTAGATGGTCTTTGAGGTCCTTTCTGACCCAAATCTTTCTGTGATACTATGATTCATGATCTACTCACCTGCTGACTGAACACCATTCACAGAATCACAGCACTGTCCGGGTTGGAAGAGATCTCTGGAGATCATCCAGTCCAACCCCTGTCAAGGCAAGGTCACCTGGAACAGGTATCACAGGAACGCTTCCAGGTGGGTTTGGAAGGTCTCCGGGGAGGGAGACTCCAGTCCCTGCCAGCACCAATGTAAAGAAGTTCTTCATGTTGAGCTAGAACTTCTTGTGTCTTAGTTTATCATTCAAAATTAACAACCTAAAAACTGCCATCTTTTGCGCTGCCTTTGCCCTATATACCGCTCTGTTAATTCTAGGCTTAACCAAGCTTCTCTGCTTCACATCAAGGAAAACAAGTGCGGCTCACGGAAAGGACGATTTGAATGCGCTGCCAGCCCTAGATAATCCCCACGCAGGGTTGCCTCAGCCCCGCCGGTCCAGGAGCAGGGGCAGTACCACACCAGGGCCTCCCAGACAATGTCCCCCTTTGGGGACATGCGGCGGGACGCGAACCCCGGCCCCTCACCGCCCGCCCGGCTCTCACCTGCACGCCCGGCCCCGCGCCCCGCGCCCCGCACAGCCGCAGCACGCGCCCCACGGCCGCCGCCATCACCGCGGCGCTCCGCCCTCCCATTGGCGGG
>VWYI01011849.1:13275-70970 GCA_013399455.1 Anthoscopus minutus
GGGGCCGGGGGCGGGGCCGCGCCTGCGCGCTGCTGCAGCGGCTGAGCGTGCGGCTGCGGTTCGGGGATGGTCGGGGTTGTCGCTTAGTGGCTGCTCGGCATTCCTGAAATCCAGCCCCGTCGGGGTGGGTTATACCTGGAGTTACATACACAGTGGTCGCCAGGTCAGCAGGAGAACCCCGGCGCGGCCTCCTATCTCGGAAGGACAGCACTGAAAACAGGACTTCTCTTTTGAGTACGCAGCATGTCTGGGGCAACAGCACTGCTCTGGAGATTTGTAGCTAAAACCAGATTTCGCTTTAGCTCTGGTTTGTTTGCATTTTTCCCGTGGGGGTAAAGAAAATCAAGGAATCACAGAATCAGCTGGGTTGGAAAAGACCTCTGAGATCATCGAGTCCAGCCCGTGGCAATCACCTCCATGTCAGCTAGCCCAGGGCACTGAGTGCCACGTCCAGTCTTTCCTTACCTCCAGGCACAGTGACTCCAACACCGCCGCGGACAGCCCATTCTAATGTCTAATCTCTCTTTCTGTGAAGAAGTTCTTCCTAATGTCCAAACTAAACCTCCCCTGATGCAGCTTAAATTCATGTCCCCTTGTGTGGTTGGTTGCCTGGGAGAAGAGCCTGACCCCCACCTGGCTACAGCATCTTTCAGGTGGTTTTAGAGAGTGATAAGATCCCCCCTGAGCAGCCTCTTCTCCAAGCTAAACAAACCCTGCCCCCTCAGGTGCCTCTCATTGGACTTGTGCTCCAGACTTTTCACCAGCTCTGTTGCCCTTCTCTGGATGACATATTTTAGAGACACAGCAGTCGACTCTTGCTTAGGGGAGGCTGGTGTCAATCCTGTTATCTCCCTAGGTGATGACAGTGTGTCTGGATGCAGAACCTTGGGAGCCTGAGACTGTTCCTGGCTTCTTTGAGTTACATAGGATATACCCTTGTAGGTGATTTAATTTTGTCAGTAGTTTTTTCTACCATGGGAAAAGTAAAAATTAATTAAAAACTAGATTTTAAGAAGCCTTTTTTTAGACTTACTGGGACCTTCTTTTTAAGAGGAGTTACTGTTTGAGAGGGAATTCTGGAAATGAATCTGCTTTTCCAGAATTTTTTTTTTTTCTGTCAGGTTTTTCATGGGTGGCCCTTGCTTCTCCTCATGCAGAAGTATGATTTCCTCTCTGGGTTATAAAAGAGGTTATAAGAAAACTTGCCATGGGCAAAGGAAGGCATCCGTGCGGGGAGGTCGAGGAGAACCTGCCTGGAAGGGTGCACATTCTTGAAGTTGCCAGCTGTGAAAGTGAAAACATCAGCAGTTTTACTGACATGGATATGTGCAAATGATTGCCATGAACACTGCACTGAAGGAGAGCAGTGAAGTCTCTCCTGTGCGCTCCTGGCCAAGCACTGGGAACTGCAGCCATGCTTTCAGTCACTGGGTATTTAGGATGGCATTTAGCTGCTAGCTGTCTCTCCAGAAGAGAAACGAGGGGTTGGCTTAGGGTCACAGTCCCACTGACCCACCTTCAGGAGCAGCCAGCAGAGCTGAAGGGGTGGAGAATGCCAGCGATGAGTATGGCCTCTTCACAGCCTATGGTGAATCTCATCTGCCATCTGTCGCCCCGCAGCTTGGCTTTGTTCAGCAGCAGAGGAGCTCTTCAGTCCTCACTGTGCTGAGCAATTGTTACTTCTCACCCCTGTCAGCTCTACAGAAACAAAGCGCCGCTGGAGTGAATGGTTTTTATTCCTCACATATAATTAATCATCAATTAAGCTTGAGGAGCAGTCCACCTATAAAACATCGCCCACTTATTCTTTGTTGTAAACAACTTCCTTAATTTCCTACATTTTTCTACTCCTATGCTCAATGTGAAAAATCCCGAATGCATTTGCAGTCTGGAACATGATTTCAAAGACATTGGGGTTCATACAGCCTATGGTTTCTGTTGGAGATTACAGAACTGATGTTGCATATTGCTGAATAGAGACTGTGGTGTATGTGAAGGCCAGCAGTTAAGTTCTATGTTGTGTTTCTCTTCAATCATTAGAGCTGCCAGCCCTTAGAAACTGATGGCTGCGGCTTCAAGGTGGAAGATTTTTGCACGAATTTCAGGTATAATCCCCAACCATACTGCTTCTGCCAAGGAATGTACCTGTGCTTGCTTGCTCCTGGGAGACACTTGTACTGAGATCACTGAGCAACCATTTTCTAGACTGATCAGGAGTGCATGTAGTTATTATTTGGGATGCTTTGAAGGAACTATGCTTCTGTGGTAGGCATGGCTAGCATGTTCCAGAAAGATTCCTTCTAGTGGAAAGACTGCCACTTCTGCTTGGGTGTCAGGAGTCTGGGTTTTCCAGTTCAAAATCAGTTTTTAGTACAAATGAAGGTAGGATAAAAATGAGCAGAGGTTATTTACATGCTCTACCACTTGCACCCCATCCCTCTGTCAAAATTTGTTAAGACAGGGGTGGAGGGAAATGCAAGAAAACCATGTGTAATCTACTTATCCCAAGATTAACTCCAAAGGGCTTCTCTGTCTCTGTGTTTAGTTGACAGACTGTAGATATTACCTAATCCATGCAAACTACCCCAATGCTTCGCTAAGCCCTCTGAGGAACTTTAGTCACTTTTCTGGCAGGGATGTACTCTTTGAGCCCAGCTGGGCATTGATCTACTCTGAGGACCTGCTTCAGTTGTGAGCCTGATTACCCATATCCTCGTGTAACCTGCTGTTCATGCTCTGTGCAGCCATAGAACTGGGGACTGTTGCCTGCAGCACATTACCTGCTTTTGTTTTTAAACTTAGATAATGGGGGGTAAGCATATAATTTGGAATGATTCAAAGCTTTGGAGTGCTGTCTTTGAGGATCATACGATATAAGGAAAAGGGTGCTCTGTGTGGGGCTTGAGGTTTCTGAAGTGAAAAATTACTGAAAGCAGAATAAGGAAACCAGGCTGAGCCTGTCACGTGCATGGGCTGGGGACAACTGAAGGGGCACGTCTGTAGTATATGCAAATTCTTAAGCACAAATCTAGGGCTCAGATCCAGTCCAAAGTTGCTGGTTGTATATGTTACCAGCATACATGCAGACAATCCTGAAGTGAGATTTGGGGTGTTTTGTAATCAGAGATGGGATTTGTAGATATCATGAGTTCAGGTTACTAGCATGGGTAGTGTGAAAACCAGTTGCTTGAGGAACGGGTATCCCGGTGGCAGGGCTGGAGATGGATGGCTCTCCAGCTTACTGCCTCATAGAAGCAGTCCAAAAACTGGCAAGGATCTGGGGCAGCCCAAAGGTCCATTTAGCCTGATGGCATCACTCTACCAGTGATAGGTGCTTACAGAATCACAGAATATGTTGAGTTGGAAGGGACCTACCAGGATCATCAAGTCCAACTCCTGCTCTTCCACAGCACCATCCATAAGAGTCACACCATGTGCCTGAGAGCGTTTTCCAAATATGTCTTGAACTCTGTCAGGCTTGTTGCCATAACCACTTCTCTGGGGAGCCTGTTCCAGTGCCCAGCCATGGTAAGGGGGAAGAACCTTTTCCTAATAGGGAACCTAATCCCTCCCCTGGCACAACCTGAGGCTGTTCCCTCCAATCTTGTCACTGATCACCAGAGAGAAGAAATCAATGCCTGCCCCTCCTCATCTGCTCACAAAGAAGTTGTAGAGTGTGATGAGGTATAAAGACAGGGCAGATGTATGGAGCAAAAGTCTCCTTATCAGTAATGAGCTGAAGAATGTATCTTAGGCTTAGATATGAGAGAAACTCACACAGGAGAAGAGGTCAGAACCTGATGAAGTATGTAGCAAGGTCTGCTGCCTTGCAACAGAATAAGCTAACCTGCAGCAGAGATGGAGGACTCCATCCATCAGAAGACAAAGCAAATAGTTCTAAGAGGGTTAAAACTTCGCAGGATACCCTAATCCAAATCCATTTCTGAAGAAGTGGCTAAATTTTTACATTTTCCCCAACAGAAAGAAAAGAGTAGATTTGTTTTGGAATTTGGAAGTTAGTCTTAGAAAGCATTTTCTATTCTCTTTCCCTTGTGCCTTTCTTCCTTAAGCTGTAAGTACTTTGGCTGAAGTTCTTGGGGCACATGTGCCAAAACGGACAGCAATCAACAGGAGCTGACTGGGTGACAGAATCTTAGGATGTTACAATATCTACATGCCAAGAGCATTTCTCAGAGCCTAACCAGGAGCACTTTCTGGATTGTCTTTGAGCCCAAGGAAGTTTAGGAACACCCAGATCCAGTGTTAAACAAAAAATTGCAGTTTTTGTCTAGGGAGAGCACTGAAGAGTGGCTTGACAGAAAGCTTTGTGTTTCAGAAGCTGATCAGTATGTTCTTGAAAAAGAACCAAAATGAATGTTAAAAATGCAGACAATTCAGCAGTATTTTAACTCTGTTCCAGTCAGGTAATTTCCAGATATTTTATGTGTATGCTTTTTGACACAGAAATTGTTTTGCATTGATCTTCCTCATCACTATTGAAAGGCTTGAGGCTGATATATCCAGAAGTCATGCTTTCTCTAATGCAAACACATAAATTCTATTTTAAAAGGCTAATAATAACAACAGCTATTTCATTGCACCTACTTTTCTTCAAATGTGGAACGAGCACACTTCATTTCATAGACTGCATACACCAGCTACCTAAGGGTTGTCAATTTATGTTACGCTATAAAAGGCACAGCACTTAGGGGGCTGTCAGTCAAGTGTGTAGTGAGAGAGATTTCAAGAATATTTATTCCAACACTACCAAATACAAAAATAAAGGAAATTTACCTGACAACACCAAATATAGAGACTTCCTATTTCATTTTATAGTGAAAATAGTTTGGACTGAGCATGGAATTAGGAAAAGTAAATCAAGAGTAGCCCAAGACCTTTACTTATAAAGAAGTGCACCTTGTTTTGTTCCTTACCACACTTTCCTTCTCCATGAAAGAAGGTATTACCCAGATTTTCACTGCACTTTGGATAACAGCCCTGCATCTGTTTCATCTTTTCTTCATGGTCTGAGCGTTGCTACTTGGATTTTTTTTCCTACAGTTTATGGGTATCATTGAGCACTGCAAGGCACTTTGGGGAACATTCTTTTCTGCAGTATGGTGTCCAACTCTGCCATAATTTATTTGCTTAGTTAGACCCCACTGCATTTACAAACAGTTCCAAGAAAGAAAGAGAACTTATACGGATGTAATTTGGAGGCATCTGAAGGTAGTTTTACCCCAGATGAATGCCAGAGTCAGCCCAAAGTTATATAAATGCAGTGTCTATGCCTATTTTCAGTTGGCAAGTACTTTTAGGCTATGTAATGTGTCTTTGTCATTTGTCTACCATACACTTTGCCTCCATATGTTTATCACTGTTGCTATTGCTGTTTCAGTATTTCAATAATAGAATCATTTGGAGCTGTTCTTTACACTAGGGTTTACATCAGACTTTTTTGTCTCAGTATGATTAGACTAATGTCATTGCTGATCCTAGCAGCATCTATTGAGTCAGAGCTGACATTATAGAGCTGTGCCTATGCTTCTGAAAAAAAGAGACCTAAGGACTCTAGAGATAAAGTGACCTCGATCAGGTCACATCAGCACTGATTAGGGCTACCTTGCCTGTATAGCATAGCTACATGGAAGACCCCAAAATAGAGCCAGAAATACAAATAATCTCCCTCATCTAGACACAGAGCAGTAGTAGTTTTATCCCTTCATCCCACAGAAGGAAATATATTGCTATTCCCGTTATCGAACCTTTTCAGATTTAGAAACTTTTCATTATTGAGTCTTTTCTGGGCTAGGTACAAACATATATTCAGAATAAATAGGTAAAACAGTAGTTTTTCAGATTGTGTGTGCTTCCCAAGATTCATTTGAGGGAGCAGACACTATAAGTCCTGTCTGCCTCACCAGATAACCAGAAAATATATCTTGCAGCATGCCCTCCTGGACAACATGACGAATGAGCCATCGACAATTTATGGATGCTGCTGGAGCTTGTGAGATCCATCTGTATCTTTGTCAGTCTACAAGCTCCCTTTTGATTTGAAGGTGGGCATGTGTCTTCCTGTGGCCTCATATCTTTCCTGCTGGATTAAAATTCATGCAGGTGCATGATGGCCAACGACCAAGCACTGTCCCATAGAGAGCTGTGGTTCCAGACCCTAAGCTGATCCTGCTGAGCAGACCAGGCTGTGGAAGCTGTGGTCACCTTGGCCACAGACTAGTCTAACAGAAGACTGCATTCACCTTCTGAGAACTGGATGGGAGCTGAAAAGTTGGAGAATAGAAGTGATCCTCTCAGTGTCTTTGGAGTTCAGGAAATGGCAGATCCAGCAGCTTGCATTTTTCTATGTTTCTTGGAGATATTCTAAAGAGAAACAAGTGGTTATTCAGAACTAAATTTCTCCTGCCTTCAAAATGAAACTAATGACCAAAATACCGTCCAATTCAGATCTGAAAAGGAAACTTTAGCTTTACATTAATAGCCTTTGAACCAGTCTCTGAAATAATGAAGTACAAGAAATTATGACTTAAATGATTTCAGGTTCTAAAACAGCTGTAGCAGCAGAAGTTTCTGAGTCATCAGGGCTTCCACAGAAAAATCTAAAGAAATAAATACAGTGCGTCTTTACCAGAAATAACAAGGAAAGAGAATGACAAATTGGATCAGGATTAAGGAAAAAAAAAACAACAAAAAACCCACAAATCACTGCTCTTACTTTCTGACCATTATATTCAAATAACAAAGGAAATAATTTGCAGTTGTTTGCTGTAAAACTCTTTACAGAAATAAGCAAACCATGTGCCTGTATTGAATCTATCTCAAGACCATAAAGTGTCTGGCAAACCCACTTATCTAACCTTGTGCAGATGTCTTTCCCAGATGTTCTGAGTAAAGAACTGATAATTTTTGGCTGCTCTCTTACCACAGCAACAATGAACTGCCTACAGCCTACCCTATGGGTGCCAGTACTGAAAATCCAGTCAACATGACACCTGGGAGTTGTTGTGCTGCACAAGATCTTAATCCACAATAATCTTGTGGGGATATGGTTGGAAAGGGAAGTAAGCTTGGAAAGCTTCTTTAGCATTCACACATCAGTGCAAGAAATAGTACTCTGGTCTTGGAGAACTAAGCTGACACCTGGAAAGTAGTTTTATTTACAGGTGTTTTATGCCTGCCTGGAGAACCTGTCAGATAGTGACCACTTTGAGCCAAGTTCCAACTGTGGGAAGTAATCCTGAGGAGAAGAGTAGTAAGCACTAATGAATGCTTTCCCTTCTCACCCTTAAAAGGTAGAAAGGCAGTTCCTATTTTGCTATCTCTTGCTCTGCCATCTTCAGCCATCAAAGAGGGCACCTAAGAGGGTAAATGATACAGTCTGGAGCTCACTCATGAAATAGTGCATGTAATTGAGATTATTATAAGTATCAGTAGAAACTGTCTGAATCATCACCTTACAGGTGAAAATCTCATACTGCATGTCAGCCTAAATCTGAACATCCTCAGCAAGCAACTGTATTTCTCATATTATGATAACTATTTCTAAATAGGAGGTGAAACAGAAGAGAAAGTTTGCAGATTTTGAGGGGGAAAAGATAAAGAAACTCCATCTTCTGTGATCATATCACAAACTGACTGATTTACTTTCTTATTGATGACATAAGTCATGTGTCATTTATAATGTGCTGCCACAATCCAGCCAGACATGGTTGGCTGGCAGCAAATTATCCTGAACCTTGTGGAGGCAAGTAGGCTCCAGCATATTTTAAAGATGTCAGACATTTTGTCTCTTTGGCCAAGCCTTCTCAGTCATTTATAAAGTTACATGGAAAGGTCAATCTGTACTTATATATACAATATGATTTAACCAGATTACATTATTTTAGTTTACTTAAAAAATAAATAAATTTTTAAAAGCACAGCAAAATGAATAAGCTTGTTAAATATCTCTTGGGATATTACTGTCCCTTGGGATATGACTGCTAGTTTTCCACTCTTCTGAATACATTAAAAAAAGTTAATCAGACTAGAATGTCAGTAAGAGTTTCTGTTGGAATATAGAGGCTCTGATAAAATACAGATTTTTAAATGCAAGAAGCTTTCAGAAGAAAGTCTATTTCTGAGTGAAGTTGTCAGAGAAAATGTGATACTATTCAAAAAAACCCTACAGATTCAAACATTAAAAATAAAAGGGGAGATGAGTCAACTATATGTAATCCTTCTGTTGCATGACATCAAATGAGGAATTATTTGGTAAAGTACATCCAGTATAGCACTCAGATCGCATTTTAAGCACCTTATTGGAGCCTGAAAATAATTGGTGTTGCAATGAGGAACAGGCTTGGGGAGACAAGATTTTCTTTTTTTGCTTTTTTCGGTTTTAAATTTTCTGCAAATGACGCGTAGATTGATTATTATTTTAAATTGCCTATTTAGGTTTATTGAAACAAATTTTTGCACTCTAATGACTTATGATTGTTAAGCACCTTCTAATTATTGAGAGATTGTTTTCAAACACACATTTGTCTAAAGATTTTTTCAGATTCATGCAAATATTTGATGTACAAAATTGGAATAGTTTGAAATTCTTGAGAAAAATAAAATTTTTGTCTTCTCATGTTCATGTTGAAAATTAGGATGTTTTGCTTCTTTACTCCAGTAGTAGAACAAATCCAACAAAATAAATCAATGTATCTGAATTAGTCTTCTGTTTTCAAATATTAGAGGACTTTCACAAATTCTCAAACCTTCTGTGCAATATTCAGTTAATCTCTCAGTTAAGGTTTAGTTCTAGATGGTGGTGTGTTTTAGCTGATAGAATACATAGAACACCTTATCACAATCACTGAGTAGTGGCAGTGCTGTGACTGGTTGGGAACGTGGTATTGAGAAAAATGTAAAATTTAGGAATCCTCAGAAGTTAAGGTCAGTGAAGAAAATTAATGGGAATGTAGGGTCGAAGACTCTAAGAAAATTTAATGTAAATGGCACTGTTATTTTTGAATGTGGACGTATCTGCAGAAATGAGGGGATTCTATTCTCTTGAAATTCATTTTAGAACAGAGCCAAGGCCAGGTTTCTGCTGCCATACATCTTTAAAGAACTTCTTACCTGGTGAATAAAGCTGTTGCCATTAATAGCACGCTATTCAATGCCATGCACCACAAGAATGAATTTCAAAACCAGGTACTAATAATTTCCATTAATTAATCAATTAATTTGATTTTTTCAGGCCAGAGGCTTTCAGCTTGAGGTAGAAGATGGCAGCTCTGCCATGCTGAGGGAACATCTTCAGGAGCCCTGGAGATTTGCCTTTTCCCCTGCATCTGATGCCTGCCTTGCGAGCAGAAAGTCATCAGATGCCTGGTCAGGATGGCAAGCACAGTAGTAATTACGTGTTAAATCTACCTTCCTTTTGTGGATGCTGGCCAATACATAGTTAGGTTACAATATGAAGTTATGTACATGCAGCTTGCAGCCTTTTTAACCCTGCTGAAGATATCTGAACAAGCTGACCCAAAAGAGGAGCTGTAAAAGGGACTGGGCAGGGGAATATATTTTTTTTAATTTAAAAATATTCTCCTTAAACCAAAATATCTTGTGTTTGCTTATATTAAAACAAGGTCATAGCCATAAATCAAAGAAAAGAATAAAAAGAGTAATTAATATTCTGTCTTTTGTACCTATTCACTGTTTGCTTTATAATTTGTAGCAGATGGAAGCCAAATGTTTTTAAAGAATCAAAACTAATTTTATAATGAGATGATTCATCTTTTCAAAATAATTTCTCCTTAAAATTCCAGTTATCCTTTTGATTTTAATCTATAAAAACAGTACTGTTGGCATATGATAATATTTTTAGTAGCTCCAAGTGAATCTACATTCTTGAGCTTTCTTCCATAATCCATATCTGAAGATTCTTCCTTTTCACACCACTATCTCATTGTTTTACTCGTCTTTGGAAAAATCTAAAAACCTTTGTGCCACAGCAATATTCTCACTATCTGCTAACAAGCTGTTATAGTTCTATTTGTGGTAGATTTTCTTGATTTAGAACAAAATCTGTTTTTTAAAATTTATTTTATTGCATGGGCATATACAGTACATTATGACTAATTCAAGCACAAACCAATGAAGAAGTCTGTCTTTTTTCTTAGTTAAGATTTAAAGAATTTCTAAGTCAATATTGAAAGAAATGTAAGTGAAGATATGGAAAGAAAATAAACAGAACTGAGTTAAGTAGAACAGAGAAGGACATTGACAAAATATGCTTTCTTTTAAGTGACAATTCCAAATGTTCATTTAGGAGTAAAAATAAATGGATGATGATGGTGGGACAGAAGCCTGTGGCAGAAATAAAGCTTTAATATGTGTCCAAATCACCTAAATAAACCAGACTGTGAATAAAAGCTCTTATTCTTAAATGCACAGGAAAAATTCTTAAATACATCCTTAGGTTGCTTAACCAGGGATTCAAAGCTTCTAATACAAAATGTACCAAGTACAGGTGAATTGTTTTTAATTAAAAAATGCAACTCAACATTTCAAGGGCCAAAATTATCTTAAAATCTCTATGATCTGTCCTGATCTTTCCTCAAGTAAATATCCAGAGAAACTTCTGAAGAAACCCTGGAAGAATAAGTATGTTTACATAGTGAATTTCTGGGATAACTTATCAGGTAAATAGGCTACCACTGCAGAGAAAGCATTTTTTCTTGGAAAGCATTTAATACATCACTATTCTGGGAGTAGTCCTGGTATGTCAGTGCCATTGTAAGAGAGAAAGCTCCTACCTCTTAAAGCTAAGTGAGGACAAAGTCCAAGAGGTTGAACAAATGTCTCTGTAGTTAGGAGACTTGTTTGAGAAATTTTTATACATGTAATCTCAAAAAGTTAAGTTTACAAACTAGCCTGTTATCATTATTTCAGTAATTTCTCCAGGAATATATTTCTAAAAATTGAATATACTGTTTTTGAATGGTTGCTATAATAGAGGAAAGGTTTCTAGCAAGTTGTTTTGAAGCAAAGAAATGTTTTCTCTTACTTTAGCAACAGAGAAGAATGGCTAGTGTTAATGTAATTCCATGCCATAAGTACAAAAAATGCACAGATCTAGGAAGTAGGTGATGCTACTCTTAAGCTGTGAAGGAAGGCACATCATGTGTACTTTGCACTTCATATTTTATGATGCCAGAAGTTAAATGCATAACATAAAATTTGCAGGAGCTGAACTATATGATAATTATGATAACTGGGGACATTTCTCTCCAAGGAGTGAACTCTAATAGTTAAGGAGTGACTTGATGTTAAAATAATAAGTCTTGCCATGCATTGATTAATTAAATAAAAGGTATCCAGAAGGTTTATTGCATAGTAGCAAGGGACATGATTTGTACTTTCTATGGGCCACAGTATGCATTTATTAAAAACCATATCTCTGTTTACTGGAAGTTAAGACTGAACAGGACATAACCTTTCATCTGAAAATTACGGCTATGGAAGTGAACACCTAGGTGGGAAGATGTATAACCCTTTTCATTTTTATATTGCCTATAACAGCAGCAAACCTGTGCTTTTTGGTGCTCCCATTTCCATTTCTGATAGCCATGAAAAACAATACTTTCCTCACTTTCATCCACAGATGTACCTCAGGCTAACAGCAGCACACATGGACAAGGTATTGCTCTCCAGAGCTGTGTCAGAGAGTGCCCTGGAGTTCTGAGGGTGACTGAAGTGGTCCAGTTCATCATCCACTCTCTCAGTGTCTCTAGACCTTTGGAAAATGCCTCACATCTCATCCTGAATTTGTGAAGAGGGCAAGTATGTCTTCACCTGGCACGTGCTTAAATTGTGTTTAGTGTTAAGCAAAGCATCTTGGGGCCCTGTTCTGGCACTAAGCCAGCTGTTACAGACTTGCAACTGCACTAATAAAGTCTTGTCCTTCAGCACAGGGCATCCACATCCCCACTACCTGTTGGAAGTGGTGCCAGGGCTGTACTAATTCTTGAACTATGGCTGGTGAAGTCCCATATAGCAAGACCAAAGCTGTGCTTGCAACTGTTCCTACTATTATAAACTATTTTAACTGTAATTTTACAATATTGCTGATGGACTTCCCTACCCAAGAACTTTGTCTAACTCTATTTAACTTAGCAATATATAACCCTAGAGATTGGATCAGTGAGAGAGTCCAAGAATCACATAGACATGGGCCAAGTAGTCTGATTTCTATGCCCTCGCTTCCTGACATTTAGAAGAAAACCTCTACTGATTTTAAGACTCATGATGACACATGACACTGAGGTCCCTCTGAACATGTATTGCCTCTACTTGGAGATATTGTCCCCATGCTGCAGGCTGAGTGGACTGGGCTTAGAAGGGGATGACAGTCTCCCTTGAAGGGCTGAGGTAGTTAACACTAAATGAGGTGACATTTGCCCTGAGCTGTGGGGAGCTGTGTGACAACACACACTTCCAGAGCCCACCCTATTCAGATAGGATCCAAGCTAACTTCTCAGCTTGGAGCAGCTACTAGACACTTTTGATCTCGGGCTCAATCCTTTTATCTGTAAATGTAAGCAGAATACTATAGATTTAGAATTAGATCAACTAAACTGTTTCTCCTCAGGAGCCTATGTGTATTGATCAGTGCTGAGTCACCTTAGGTAGCAGGTCAGAGTGTTTTCTTCATGAGCTTTGGGCTGAGAATATTGCTCTAGCTTTTAGATTCTGGATGTACTAGGTGATGTTTCAAGTTAAAAAGGGGCTTTTCAGAGCCTTGTCAGGTCTAGTATAACAACTAGCTTCTGAAGTCTGTAAGGACGGACTCAGATGAAAATAACCTAGATAAGTCAGGTGATACAGGGAGTGGTTTCCAAAATCAGGGTAACTCCTCTGAAATTCACCCCCTTCGAGGGCTCTCCTTTTTAAAGAAGAGACTTCCAGCACAAGTCCCTCTGTCTGTTTTGGCTGATGCAGTGTGACACGAGGCAAGCAGTTTAAATGACAAGGCAGTTGATCTGATGTGCACAGACTGACTTTGAAAAAGAAAACCCAACTGGTTTTATTCTGAAACCATGTCCTTAAATGACTCATCAAAGTTATTTTTGTTTTGTTAGGTTAGAGGAATATGATGATGACTTAGTGATGAAGCCTTTTTCTCCTGAACAGCCTACCCATGATATTTGTTTGTTATCTTTTTAAGTATATTCTATTAATGCCATATATTTTTACTATGTAGATGATGCAATGATAGAAGCTGCTCTCCACACAGTTTAATCTGAGATTGCATGCCATAACATTGCTTACATTGTTATGGATACTACTTGAGCTTACAATGTCAGAGATAGCTATCTCAACAGAATAGTAAAATAGCTGATTACTTCCTGAAGCACCTCTTTAAACCAGGATTCCTCACAATAAAACACACTTTAAGAATCCTTTTAATATTGGAGCATTCAATAGTTAATCACCTTCAGAAAATGTAAGGTACCATGGTAAAAGGAAGAAAATGTCCTTCCTCTTTCCACAGGTACTTGATCCTTATTAGAAATTTAAATGCAGCTTTGGTTTATTATTTTTAAATGCCTTCATTTAATAATTAATTAAAAAAGATATTTTGCTAAGTTGAGTAGAAAATAAGAATGCTGAAAGCCTCTCAGTCTAGACTGCTATTTTTTGTGTACAGAGGCAAAATATTTGATGTCATTCCTGAATAATGTTCAGCAATGTTTTATCCATCAGAGTTATCCAAATACAAGCAAAGGGCAACTCCGTATTTCAGTGACCTGACTAGTCCCTTTGTTGAATGGCCAGCTCCACTTAACTGCAGATGGTCACATGATATAAATGTATAAGACATCACAAAAAGAGGTGCTGTAAACTTTGGAATCTATTTTTGCAATCTGTGCTCATATTTTATATTATATAGGATCTTGTCCTCAGTAGAAAGTTAAAAAAGTTTACATCAATTAATTTTATTTGATCTATGTAAACTAGAAAAAAATCCATGAGGCTGACACTTTGAATCCAGTTCAAACTTATTTAGATTAACTTCTCTTAATTAGCAACCTAAGTGAAAACAAAGCAAGGGTAAAATCACTTCCTATGCACCACTGATGGATGTGTCTTCAGTGAAGAGTTAACATGAATTATCCGTGCTTGAATTACTCTATTTGTATAAGCCCTGTTTGCATGAAAGAAACCACACTGTGAAATAACACTAGAGTTTGTTTTGTCCACGCTATGCTTGTATGTAATACTAACAGTTGTGGATGGGCATCCTATGGATTTCTTTACTGGAGCAAGCTGCAAAACAAAACAAAACAAAACAAAACATTCCCAGTTAATTGTTTATAAGAAAAGGCTGACCTCTTTAGATGAGCAGAAGGCACTGAAGGACTGTATACCCTTGAAGTTTTCCCATGGAGCAAACATATGTCCCTGCTACAGGGAGATCAGTTGTTAGACTGCATCCATTAGTAGGCCAACCAGTTAGAGCCACAGGCTTCACCACACTGAAGTTGGGATCCTGGTTAAACTTGGGCAACATTTAGGCTAAAGTTAGCTTTGCAGAGATGTTCTTGCATTTGGGATTTGCACTCCTGCACAGTAAGATGCTGATTTAGTATAGCCAGATTTCCTTATATTGCTCAGATCTGATTAGTGACAATAATATATCAGATCCAGGATGAGCTTGCCTGGGTGCACTGTGTCGGCTGCTTTTGAGGTGAGGTGGCTGCTCAGAGTAATAGTCTGCATATTTTCCTGAGCCTTTTGCTGTGATATACCCCATTCCATCTATCCTCTGACACATGTTTAAAACTTAATCATTACACTAAGGATGTACACAGTAAGGATTACACTGTTGAGGGAAATTGAAAACAATAGCCAGCTATTCAAAATTTAAAAAAAATATATTTGAGAACCTAAATAGTATTTGCTCACTTAAATGAATGGCCTGACTTTTGGAGGTGCTAAGTTGATCCAAACTCAGAATGCTTTCCATCCTCAAAAATCTGGCCAATTGCTTTCATGTCTCTCTGTGGAATGTAGTCACCCAAGTTTGACAGTTTTGGCTCTAAGGTTTAACTTGACTGAAAACAAACTGGCTTCAAAACTGTAGGGGAGGTTAGCAGCAGCTGCTCAAACCTATGTATCCAAGAAAGAAAATCTTAAAATGTCAAATGGATTTCTTCTCATGAAGTCAACCAGCAATAAACAGGAGCAAAAAGATACCTGGAAGGGTAAAACCAGAGTTCAATCTGCTATTTCTTGCTCATATGATGTTTCTGAGCAACCCTCCCCAGGGTCAGGAGCTTAGGTGGACTCAGGAACCTAAGGTTTGTCATTTTCATAAGAACATCTATAATTTAGATACTGCTCTCTTCAGTTCTCAGCAGAGGAGCTGTGAGCTGGCACAATTATAACCTCCATAGCTTTCCTCTTCAAAATAAATGAATAATCTTGCAGGAAACAAGAGCTGCCCAGGCTGTGGCAGACGGTAGAGAATGCTGTAAGATGTTTGCAATGCTTTATGCATCTGCAGATAAAATGAAGTTCAAGGTAGACAGAAAAAGGTAGTTAGGAAACTTTCCAATTGAATTTGAAACTCAAACTGAGACTCAAAGGCTGAGACCAGAATTAGTGAACCTTTTGATTTTAAGTATTTGAAATTCTAGCATAAAATTATCTTTCAGTAATGGAAAAAATAGAAATTAATATTGAAATGATTCTGCATTCAAGAAGTGCAAATCTGTCTTCAAGTTCATTTAGCAAAGTGACATTTAAATTACTATGAAGAATTGTGTGTGCTATATATTATTTGTAATTTCATAAAATGTTGGGATGAGATTGTCCTGGGATCAGCATATGATTAAACTGATTATATACCTTATATACATGGTATGCTTCTTTTTCAGTCACAATCAAAATACAACCTTCCTTTATTAATATAATAATTTGGATGTCATAACTGAAATCTCAGTTAAGTATTTTTTAATTTCTATTCACAGCCTTTTATTCTCTATTAACACACTCATTCCTCTCACCTAAAAAAAGATTCTACTTTCCCCATCACTACGATGGCTGACATCTGCTAGCATGACCCCCTGCCCCTTGCAGCAAAGCACTGCTATGTAGAAATGGACGACAGACAGATGCTCTTCTCCTCATTCTAAAGAACTTTAAAAATACGGATGGGTGCAGAAGAGGGCACCAAATACTAACTGTCAAAGCAGACACTGTTTTTCTCTCCTTAACACCCATGCTGAGTATTTTTCTTTTCCTCACTCCCAACCCCCATATATGCATATGCGTCTTAATACTCAAAATAAGTCTTACTATTTTATTTTGAGTCTAGGAACACTTACATCCATTTTCCTTCAGGCCTGTTGATCTTCCTTTTCTGCCATGAAAACAAGGGTGTGAGTAGCAGAAAACTAAAGAATATGCTACTGTAACCCACGCTGGCACTCTGTGTCTCTCCTGACTGCCATCTTAAAGCTCAGGCAGCAGAGGTTAAAGTCACTAAGCTCAGAAACCCACGTTTCAGTTCCTGCTACACTTGCTGTGCCACCCTGGGTGTTATGCAAGGAGGGCTCTTAATGTAAAGTGAAGACTGTGTAGTTAAAATTACCTCAGGAAATTCCAAAATTAAGATTTCAAGTGTGATATGTTAATGGGACTACATTACACAGATAGCACCTTCTGCATTTTTATTGCTTTTATAGTTAAGGCTTATTATCTGTCATACATACATTCTGACCCAGTTCTTCAAAATCCATTGAAGTCAATATAGTCAAGGTTTCATCACTGCAGTCCAGGGATAATTGAAGAATTACATGCTGATGAAAAGGTGCAGGGACAGGGCAGAAGGCAGAAATCATGACTTTACCTAGTTCTAGTATTTCTGTTGTCCCAGGACCATGGAATCAAATTCCTCCATCATGGCTCTCTTCTTGTGCAGATGTAGTTTGCACATTTTTCCTCATTGTGGCTGAATATCTGTAGCCTGATCCATACATAACTCCCATGGAAAAGAGGAATTCCAAATTAAAATCCTTTAGAGTTGAGCAAGAGTAGTTTTCTTCAGGATTAGTAGAACTATGTGGGAACTAAATGCCCAGCTAGTGATGTATGAGAGCAAAGCTCTTGAGCATGTACTGAAGAATGTTTTGTTTTGGTGTCTAGGAAACTTTGTGGCTGAAAGCTAAGGCAGTGATAGATACTGGACATATGAAAGAAAATTATGCTGTGCTTGTTCAGAGACTCGAGAAACAAGCAGAGTTTGGTGTGAAAAAACAGAAAAAATTATGAATCAGTGAATAAAAAATATATTATAGAAATATGTATTACTTTACTGACAGTAGAATGTTCTGGACATACAATGTGTTATTGATTTATAATGATTTATTTTTAATTATTTGTGTTTCAGACTATCTGCTAATAATACGTGAGCCCAAAGAGACATGGAAAAATTTATCCACACATATCCATAGATGGGATAGGAATCTGTACAATACCCTTTCATCAGAACTGTGTATCATGATGCACCCTCATAACTCAGGCTTCGCAAAAGCTTGGGAAACAACATGGGTGCTCGTAGCTCCAAGTCAGTGTCTCTAAAAATCTAGAAAAGGTATAAGACAGAGACTCCTCTGTGGACTGATGGTGATGCTCATACCACCAATTCTGAAAACCTCAATCAGAAGCTGTCTGTGTGTGTTAATTCCAGGTACTCCTCTATTGGGTCACTGAGGGATTTCTTAGGGTGTTCCAGGTCTGAGAAAGGAAAAGAGCCTTGGAAAATAGCTATAAGCATCATAGCCAAATCATGGAAAGCTGAGTGCCACAAAACCATATTTTGACTCCTACTGAAAAAAATAATTCTTCTAGACTGCATATTGTCTTAATGTTTTTGTTTCTCCTGGTTTGTATCTTGGTTCCTGATATAAACTGCTCGTTTGGATCTTCACTGCCTAGTATTGTTTTGAGTATTATCCACTTATTGCACTTCCAAATAAGTACATTCACCCCTTCACTCATCTTTCTCTCGGGAAGAATTCCCAGCAGATGTCTGTAAACTTACCTCACTCCCTGCTTTAAAAGCATCTCAAGGCCTGCACACATACAAGCAACTGTCAGGCTGCTGGCCATGATACTGAAAAATGTCAGCTCTCTCTTTCTTTGTGTTTCCCTCTAGGTGTCCATGTTCCCAACACTGTTTCTAGTTTCATTCTTAGACTTTCTCCTCTTTCAGGCAAGAGGGCCTTTTGTGAGTTGCTCGTACAGCACCTTTTCTTGCAGTAAACTCTGGATTCCAGGTGAGAGTACACACTACAGCTGATTGTCTCAGGCAATCACTGTATTCATCTGTGCAGATTGTCTGTCAGCTCCTCTACTGGATCTCAAAGATGCTGCTGGAGGAGGAGAGGGATAGTTCAGGCGATCCTTCTGACCCAAACTGCTGTATGAAGGATTCTCCAGAGCAGATGGAAGTGAAGGCTGAGTCAGGTCAGGTCCCTCTTTCTCACTGTTATAATGGCCCTTTGGTCTGCAGGGAAAGTTAAAGCTGCCTTCCGCAGCTTTTATTTGGAAGCCGCTGCCTGGCGATCTGCCCCATCTGCTTCATCCAGGCAGTGAATCAAGCCTGTTGTGCTTAAACCATTGACCCCTACTCTGAGAAATACCAGAGAAGAATAGACTTTAACTAAATCTTTCAGTAGCACCCTCTCCCCTTATTTTTCTCCCTCCTTCCCATTGTTTTGAAGCCACGTCACTTTTTGTTTGCTGGAGGAAGATTAAACAAAGGAAGCCACCAGTGGCGCTGGGGATTTTTGCCGCACGTGTTGTCTGTATCACTCGGGCAGCCTTCCAGCAGGTATGCCCGTGCAGCTGCAGAGCCATTCACTGCTGAGCCATAAAACTGCTGGCAGGTCTCACCATCTGTGACGAAGACTATGTGAGAACTTCCCACTATTACTGGGTGGCTTTCAAGACAAATGTCCGTGCCGACCCCATTAAGATAGCCAACATTTTAGAAATGGCATGATGTATTGCAAGGCTGTTCTCTTTTTCTGTCCTGACAGGGTGAGTCATGAAGTTTTGTAGATGTTCTCACATGAAAAAATACTTGAATTGTTATGACATTTGAACACCGTGAAACACTGAGCAATTGTGAAACTCTTCCCATTAAGAGTCTGACAATATAGCAAGGATTAGGGTGGGAAATTGTGGAATTTTAAGGTATGCAGCTACCATTAAAGGAAAGAAAATGGGAGAGGGAAAAAAAGCAAAACCAACCCAAGAGCTAGCACTCAGAACTCTGTTAGCCTGGCACAGGCTTTTTTTCTATGGAAAAAAAGAACAGTGGCTCTATATGTAGTTCATTATCCACACATTTGAGCCACCACTAACACAAAATAAAAATACTTTTTTCCTTAAAGCCATTGCAACAACTCTCCTGTCCAAGAGTGTATTAATTTCATTTCTAGCTGATTTTGAAGAATTGAAATAAAAGTAGTTTGAAATGGTACCTGACTGTTGTGGTGCAAGTACTTGTAGCTAAGCCCAGAACCTCACTACAAGTTATTGTTTCAGGTACCTCATAATCATGTTGAGCAAAAAGATAAATTTCTTCTCTAGCTGATCAGTATTCAGATTACAACCATTGTCACTCAAACATCTTGCTTTTATGGGAAAAAGTAGATTTGAGTTTGAAAAGCCAAGTCATGTCATACAAAGAAACAAGTTGGAAAATAGCCTTAACTAGTAGAAGTTTCATCTGCAGCTGTAATCAATGTGGACAGGGAGAAATAACCACTAGTAAGTTCCTACTTCAAAGCCACAAAAATCAGTGAGATATCTTCCCTTGCCTTCAGTGGATCTTGGATCATATCCCAAAAGATGGCCTCTGACTTGACAAAGATAGTTACTAGCCTTTTGTTCAGTTTAATTATGCTTAATGAACATGACTAAAGCATGTTTGAGCAGTCCTAGGATGGTGTGAGCAGTAGCATGATTTAAAGAGGCAAAAGTTGTCTGGCGTTTTTTAAAGATTAGCTCACACCCTTCAAACTTTTTAATCCAGATGCAGCTAGCTGTTACGGTTGTGTTAGCCATCTGGTACTATAGGCTTTGGCTGAAAACAGAAGCAATATGTATCACCACTGCTTTTTGTTTCCAGGAAAAAGGAACGCTGTTTTTATGATCATCCATTCATTTGGTATCAAGCACATTTCACACATGAGTTAACTGGAGACCTGCAGTTGATATATTCTGTGTTAAGAAGAAGGGCTTTTTATGGCTGATGGTAGAAGCAGAGATGCAGACAGAAAGGTTGCAGTTTCAGAGTAACTGAATATAATATCATTGGGTATTTTAGCTTTCCCTTCATAAAAAGGCTCTTTATTTAGTGACATGTCTGAGATAACAAAAGGGTTTGTGCTTTCTGGTTTTGCAGTTCAAAGCAAATAACATCTTCAGCTATATTTTGCTAAGCATAAAAACATTTGTAATTGCCTTCCACTAACCTCCCCAGCAAACTACAAGTTGATTTTATATACTTACTCACTTGAAAACATTTTATTTTGTTCAAATAACAGACATGCAAAAAAGTTACCATCAATAGAGAGCAGAAAGGAAACTGCGAAGGCAAAGGACATGGTGGCTGCTTAAAAATGTTATTTTTGGTGCACAACAGTACCAAATTATATCACCCAAGGGAACCTCCTGACTTCTCATTGCAAGGGATTTAACTGCATGACCTTTTAAGGTCCTTTGCAAGCAAACTCTTCTATGATCCTGTGATTCTCTCCAAGGAGACACAAAGTCTTTTTGAGAATAAAGGGAAAGCTGCTGTCACACCACGCAGTAAAGGACACCAAGGACTGCTGTATCGTCTATATCCTGGAGATAGGAGTAGAGTTGGAGCAGGTCTGTTACCTCAGGTTTCTCTATGTCTCCTAGAAAAAAAAAATAACACTTAAAAGGATTGAAGAAGATAACAAATCCTGGGTTCATAGTGACTTTGTTTGACCAATGCACAAAGTCAGGAAGTGATACAGTCCAACAAGCTCACTCAGCTATTGCCTATTTGGCAGCAATTGCAATTGCTTTTTGAAGAATATAGTATAGCTTCCTGACAGGTTGACATTAAAAATGCCCCCACTATTTCAATGAAACAAACCCTTATTGCTGCCAGTTGATGTGTAAGTGCCTTCTTTCCTCTCAGTTACTCCCAGGCTGACCTGCCCTGCTCTCAGTAGAGAGGCTCACTACTATGACTTGGCTCCCAATAAGCTGGCTAGCAGGGAGATTTTCCCTGTGCCGTGCCTTCTGTATCTGCAAAAGAAATTTTGCATACCCAAACATGTAACAAGATACCTGTCAGCATTTACTGCCTGACAATTTACTCTAGGGCTATTGGTGGCCAGGAGATACCTAGGAGGGCCACATGGCCTTTTACCTAAGCTATCCCTCGGATAAAGATGATCCTGCATCCTACAGTGTTCAAACACCCATCTTCACCTTAGGCATGTCATCCAGCTATTGCATATTTTAGGAACCTGTCATCCCAGTATATAAATCCCAAAAGAACAACTTAAGCAACTGAGGGGAAGCTGGAACTGGGGGCAGATTTCAGCAGAAGCTACTCTTCTAACCCTCTGAGATGTCTGAAACACTTCCACTGAGATATATATATCTAAGTACTTGAACAGCTTAAAGGATCCAGGCTTAAGTGCTGATGTGGCGGTTGAAAATGACTCCTTATGTCATATATGCTTTACTGAAAAAAATTAAATGTTAAATACAGAGAAGCTTCAGAAATGCTGCAAATATATATATACATGTGTAGAGAGAGACAGAGATGCACAGTCTTCTCTGAACAACAGCAAGGTATACCAACTAGTACAGCCACTCACATGTCTGCAAGAATAAACAAGTCAAGAGGTCCAGGTTTCTTGGCCCAATAACTCAGATTCCTAAAAACCCACTGGAAAAATATTTTAATTGATAGGAGCTAACATTAAAACAATGGGAATTTACTCTTGGGATTAGAAGGGTCCACCATATTTCAGGCATATTAGCAAACAATTGGATTCACCCTGTCTGTTAAGATCTAGTAAGTGTTTTTTAATAAGTCTAGCTTTATAAAGCTGGTTTTCAAAATAGTCTTGGGAAGTGTTCTGCATGGGCAAGCTCTGCTCAGGCTGAAACACAGGGCTATGCCTGTCCTTCTCAGAAAGAACAAGCTGCAGCACAGATAAGTGCTGCTCTCTGCCATTTGCCTACTGCCCACTCCCAGTCCAGCTGACTGCCATGCAGACATGCTCTCTGGCATGTCTGAACATCCCCAGGAATATGGCTTTCCATATGATCTGAAATACCATGCGGCAGCCATGCCTGCAATCCTGCAGCTGGCACAGCAGGCATGGATGATCTTGAGGGCAGACTTTGGCAGGCAGGAGAGACATTCCCTGGAGGGAACCTCCATGTGTTTCATTGAGAAGGGAGCTGGCAAGCATGGCTTTTACACAGTTTTGCTACTACCATTTACAGCTGGTGAGCAGTGAGGGTCAAGCTGCCTGCTTGGGGTGTACCTGCAGTTGTAAAACGTCATATTTCCTTTGCTATTTTTCTGTTTATATTTGTGTTGCATGAGTCCACCGTTCCTGCCTGAGGAACAGCGCTTACAATATCAGGAATGAAAGGAATCCCCAGCCTGTCCTCTGCCAGACATAGCTGGAAACCTCCTCTCACAACTGCCTGTGTTTTGCACCTAAGTGAAGCAGCAGCTAAATCTTGTGCCTCATCCTCTAAATGCCCATCAGTTTTTCTGTCTCTCGAAATAGCAACACTGACAATTTAAAGAGGAGTAAAGGGGGGGAAGAAAAGAATGAGTGAAGAAATGAGCAATGTCCAAAACAAATAAGGAAAGTAAAGGCATAAGGGGAGGCAGCGGGTGAGCTCCTCTGCTGTACTCTACTCAGGGCCTCATCCATCCTAGATTCCCGCCATAGACTGGCATAGAAATGTGATGGGGAGACAGACACATTTTGAGGCTAATGTACATCCTCCATCCTCCCCATCACAGCTGCATCTGGCCCTGCGGTGGGTTATCCTCTCTCTCCAAATGTTCAAGTCATTATCAGTTTGACAAATCCAATATATATAGAAAGATCTCCAGGCAAAATCTGTATTTCCAGAAAACGAGATTCCTATACCATCTGCAGCTAATTGTTTCATACCATATTCGTCTCAGGCCTGCTGAGCCCACTCTAGGCCTGCTGAGCCCATCACTTATGCTGGTTTTACACAGGAGGAGCTCCACTGTCTTCAGTGGATTAATGCAATTAACATTTTTGTGTATGAGAGCAGAATTCAGGGATGAAGGAGCATCCACCACTGCCTCATATCAACCTTGTCATCACCTTAACACTGACAGGCAAGTGCTTTGGTGGTGGGCAACGAGTCTGGTTTTCAGGGGAAAGGGAGAGGAAGCAGCCAGCCAAAACTGGCTGTGGTGAGGAAGGGAAAGGTAAGGAGTTGCTGTTTCTGAAATCAGATCCAAACCACTGGGCAGGGAGATGCTGGCTGCAAAGGGTTGCAGCCATGCCCTGCACTCCCCTCTTGCCTAGGGTGATTGGCAGCATTTCCCTTCATTCAAAATTACAGAAAACAACAGAGCCCAGCAGTAATCTTGATTCTAGAGCCTTGTTGAAACTCTAGACGCACATATCTGACAGATACAACAGAGATTAATGAGCCATGACCAGAAGTTTGATTTTTCTGTCAAGTGCTCCCATCCGTTTTTAATAAACAGGGGAACAACATAAACTCCAGCGCTTGCTCTCCGCTGCTTAAACTGGGCAGGTTGCTTTTGGTTCCATGCATGTCTGTGTTGAGTTATGACTGTAACCACTGAAAAATGCTGGGGTTTTGCTGGGTATTTTTTCCCCCTGTTGGCCCTTTTGTGGCTTCTTTTTTGATGAGTTTTTCTCCTTCCATATTGTTTCTTTTCTCCTCAGCATGGACTGTCTGGTATTTTACCACTGGAAGCTGTCAAATGTAATATCATGTTTACAGCTAAATGAGTTCAATTTAGTGTCATTGGTGTATTATCTGGAGCACATTGGTGCCTAAAAAGCCCACTGCTTTGTTTTAAACAGTACTCTGCTTTATTTTTTTATGGGGTTTTGGAACATGGTTTCCTCATCCCTTCCAAGTACAACAGGCTGAGCCAGCTAGAGTGGAGCCTGAGGAGCATGTCATAGTCTCTTCATGCTTCTGGTTTTGTACATTATATAAATCAGGCATTGCTCTCATAAAATAGTAATCTGTACATAGACATCTGAATTTGTCAGGAATTCATGGTAAAGCAGTCCCTAAGGATTGTATGCCACATAAATGTATTTGAGAATTCCTGTATATTTATTTCACACAAACTGTGATAGAAGCCACAAACAAAACAAAAGAGGATGGTTTATACCCTGAGGTATTTATGGGATAGGAAAAAGAGTGAGGAAATGCTGCCATAAATCTAACTGGCCACAGAATGTCACTCTTGCTCCATGCAAATAAAACGAAAAGGAAATTTACCTGGTAATATAAAACCTGAGTCTTAAGGAAGGCAACTCAGGGAAACTGTTGCCTCTATGCAGATGAAGTATGGCTATGCAGACATGAATGAGTGGATACACAAACCCACTCCTACAAGAAACCCAATGACATGCCTGAATCAAATGCCTTTGCAAAGCTCTGATCTGGGTCTGCATCTGAAGTCGAATCCTGCAAGTGACCCTTCTCCCAAAGAGTCTTGCCAACAGGTGGGTTGGGGGCCTTAGAGGGAGAAAACCTCTGGACCTTAAAAACCATCCTTATACTAAGACAGACATGCAAAGCAGGCCCCAGGCTGTGCTTAGGGCACTTCAGTCTCCCTGCTGAAAATACCTGATTACCAGTAGGATTCTGGCTGTGTGTGAGGTCCATTCTGAGGTGCAGGATCAGGACCACAGAGAAACAGCTAGGCTATATTATTTCAAACAAAAGCTGCCCTTGAATAAAATGCTCTCACAATTTCAAAACATGAGATAAAAGCTGCCCTGAAGCTGAAATTGTCCTTGACTTGATGCTGCATACAACTAAAATTGCCACTAAATTTAAAGACCAATACTTAGCATTTAATTGCCCCTGAATAGACACCACTGTCAGGAAGGCACAGTATGAAAACCCAAATATCTTAGTTTTCATTCAAGGCTTCTTTTCAGATAGCAAGTGCCTGCTTCTCCAAGCTGTGACCTTGACCAGGCTAGGACACTGAAGTCACCTGCCCATGCAAGAAAGGATCCCACTGCTGTGCCACTTCTACGTAGAGAGGAAAGGCACCAGCTGCAATGCACCTCTGCATTTGTTCTTGGGGACAAAAGCTTTTGCTGAAGTTCAGAATGAGACTGGAGAAGCACAGTAGAGTTTATTTCCTGACCCTCCCCCAGGGTTGCCTTCTCAATGGGTGAAGCTTCGCTGGAAAAGATACTGAAGCTTGTGTGATCTGTCTGTGATCTGCTGAAAAAGCATTTTTTAATAGATCTGCAGAAGTGGAAAAAAAAAGGGTTTATGCGCTTATCACTTTTTGCATGTGCAGAAGTGCAAATCTCGAAAAAAATTTGAATTTAAAGAGTAAAATGCAAAAATTTAGATCAGATCAAAAATTCTGCAACGTTGTTTTTTTGTAAGCCTTGAAGTATTTTGACGTAAGTATTTTTTCCTGATGTTTTTGGCCTAATCTTACTTAGATTTCAAAACAGAAACTTACTTTCAGTCTGAAAATCACATCTTTTCTTTTGAAAGTTATAGAAAGAGGATATTCTGTTAATTTTTAAAAACATTTTCCAATTGTATTTGAATATGGCATTTTCTTTTTAAAAATCCCATCTCCTCCCTAAGGCTTTGCTTTTGACAAATCCACATCTTCCAGTGAAAAAACACTTCGCAGAACACTTCCCAATTTTGCCTAATATTTACATCTGTTCTTCTCTGAGAATGTGTCACAGCTGTAGATCAACAGGAATCGCACAGAACACGGTTAATTTATGGTCAAAATAATATTTTTAAATCAACTTGTATTTAAGAGTAGTGAATAGCACATGTCCATATACCAGCAATGTATCATAAGGATTTTGTACTGCTTTTACATTTTTTACATTTCTTTTGCATAATTATACACGATTCATGTGTGATTGTAATTTTTACAATTATTTTACATAATTACATGTTATTAGAGCTGAAATTTGGGCACAGTTAAAGACTGCAAGCCAGATCCTCAATGTTTCAGGCACCCACCCTGATGGCATCATCTCACTCCTGAGACAGGCAAATGAGGTGGGGACTACTGTCCGCTGAAATTAGAACAACCCCGGAGAGATACATGACTGTGAAGTGGCAAGGAAAAGGAAATTGTTTGTCATTTCTGCTTTTATCCTTAGCTGCAGCTTTGGCCTTGTATGGTGTGATCTCAGTTAGACACAGCGCTCATGGGGAGTTGAACGAAATCCACGGGAAGCTGCACGCTGCTTTCCTGCATCTGTCCCCACTGCCTTCATCTCTGGCCCCCAAACCACAGGTACTTGGATGCAAGGCAAACCTACAGAGGGGCTTCCGTTTAGTCCCAGAATATTGATTCCTCTGCCAGAAAAAATCACATTTTCGATGTGCTTGGTAAATAAGGGGAGGAAGTGGCCTGCACGCAGCAAAACCTGGGGCGTTTTCTTCACCTTTGCCAGGCGTGCAGGCATTTTCTTCATTTGAGCAATTGCTTGGTGGGACACACTACCCTCTGTGAAGGTGAATATTAATCACAGGTTTAGCTCCTGGCCTTTGCTAGCACCCTATTTTTGGCTGGCTTTCTGTTCTTCAGAGCTTGGGAAGGTCTCTGTCAGCTGACATATATGGGGTGGGTGAATGCCTTGTTTCCTTGACTGGATTATCCCTCATCCCCTCTGCATTTAAGAGATTTGGTGGGCCCGTTAACAGCTTCTACCTGTTTTAAGATCTGTGACAGGAGGCTGAATAGTTCACTTCATGCAGCACCATTCGCCCGCCGTTCCTGCTCACGGTGTTGACATGATTTATGTAAATCATAAAATGTGGTGGGGTGACCTCACGAGTGTCCAGCTCTCCTCACGCACGTCTCTGGGCAGAAAGGTAGTATTTATAAACAGTGGTATATTCACATCTCAGTAACCTGCTTTATTTACACTGCTTGAGCAGGGCTGCTACTGCACAAATGAAATATTATTCCCTGCCATGTGCGTTTCGTTTTTCTGTTGGCTCTGTGTTTTCTTTCATGCACTGCCCTCCCTGTCGGTGAGTTTGTCGGCAGTTCTCCCCAGCAAGGGGCTGGGGAGATGGGAAGGGGGTGAGTGAGGTTTGCTGCCATTTCCAGAGCAGGTGGTGACAAGCAAGTGTGGGACCCCAGACCAACAGATTAGCAAAGTCCACATTGGGGCTACAGGCTGAGCTTCAGTTTCATGCAGTTGGGAGGGGAGCAAGCCAGGGCCCTGCATTAGCAACCAGCTGGGCTGCAGCAACACACCCTTTCCCTACAGCCAAAGCCATTGCCTTTGCTTACGGTGCTCCAGCCCATCACATGCTTCACTTGCTGTGCTGCTGCTGGTGGGATGCTTGCTCCTAGGAAACCCTGGTCTTGGCTGTTCTTTGATGGGGGTAGGTGAGAGTTAGTCAAACTATAATCAAGCTTCTCAGGTATCTGGATATGGTAGAACCAGCTGGAATTTTCTTGCAAAGTCATCTTTTTACAGCCATTTTTAAGGAGATCTCTTTTACTACAGCCTCCAAAGAGCTCATGTCTGGCTCATAAATTAAGAGAGAAGAGTCTTCTCTCTCAAAATAACCACGGTAACCACAGTAATGGACTCAACAATAAAAACTGCTTATCACCCTCCTGATTTGGGGGCACTTGTTTTTCTTTTTTTTTTTTACCACTAATTTTAAAAAGGGGAGGAAGGTTTAATGTTTCTTAAAATATCTTGTTTAAAGTTGCATCTGATTCATTATCTCACCATCTTCTGCTGTTTTGAAAATGTGATTTTTCTTTTCATTTTCTCAGCAAGATATTTATGGTAAATATTAACTTATGAACAAGTCAAGAAAATCAATAGCTGGAACTCTGTCAACCTCGAAAGACTGAGCATTTCAAAATGAACTCCAAGGCCTGAAACTTCAGAGGAGAAAGAGCTCTCTATTGCCTTTTCTGATGAAAAGGGAAAAGTGTCTCATAAAAAAACCTCAATTTCTGTAAACTGCATGGACATGACTCTTCTAGCAGCACTTGAACAACACCTAAATCATGGGGCCACAAGTGCACACCAGCTTCTGGATTCAGATGCCAATTCTGGCAACATCTTGCTATGTGCAGGGATAGGACCTGTGTTCAGATAAATCTTCTTTTTCCTGTCCTGTGCTGTGGTTTCCACAGGAAGAAAATGGGGACAGCCGGTGCTGTGAAACATGATGGAGGCAAGCAAGGAACACCTCTCCCATGTTTGTTTGAAGTGAGAGCAGAGGCAGAGCTAAGGAAGGATCAGGATTTGGGCAGTCACTTATTTGTTCAGTACCCCAGGAAAGTTTAGCTGCCAACCCAGGGTCGCGAGCTGTGTGATGGGGGAGCAGCTCCGCTGGGGCCGGCAGGCACATCTGGAAGCAGACATTTGGCTTGCGGCTGCAGCCCATGTGTCAGGTTTGGTGTGTGTCTGGAAAAGTGTGCTGCAAGGACCATCACCCCAGGACTGGGGAGGGGAGAGCGGGAAGAGCCAGATGGCTGAAAAAACTTGCTAAGGGAAAGTACTTTTCTCTTTATATTCTTGCAAATCCTTTTTACCTGGCCCCCAAGTTCACAGCTGCTTTCCTGTCAATAAAGATTTCTTTTTTTTTGTTATCATTCCCAGAATGTGGTAGAGGAGTTTCTTAAAGGCATTCGGCAAGGCTATGGTAAACCTCTCTGGCTTACTGGCTGAGATCAGAAGGCAATGTAGTTATTTGTCAAAATGCACTCAGTGAAACCTGGGCCCTCTTGCTTTTCCTGAACTTTCAGAAGGCTTTTAAGAAGGGTCGGATTCTGCCCTCCCTCCCAAGGGAGGTGCAAACAGCACCTTTTTTTCCTGTCAGCAGTGAGATTGGCTTTGCACAGCCTGCATAAATAGAGGTAGTAGAATCTGGTTTAGGGAAATTTTCAATATCCTTCAAGTGTATAATGAATTATTTCAGAAATCTAAATGACACTGAAAAATTGTCCTGTCGCACCAAAGGGATATTTGGCGGGGGAACCCCCATGTTTAGTATTTGGTATTTTGAAAAATATCAATATTCTCTTCAGCTTCTAGTTGAGGAACTGAGATCACATTGTAATTCTTACAAGATGGATTTCCTGCTCTCACTCAAGGGGTTTTCCCCATAAAGTATGGTAGGAAATGTGTTGAGCCTCATTAACTCTCATCTTGTTGCTGAAACAGCACTGAAAACTGTTGGAGGTGTATATTAGGCAAAGCTGCCTTGACTTGCATGGACACCAGTGAGAAGCTGCTGTGAGGTGAGGTGAACCAAGGTGTGGTGAAAAGCAAAAGGAAATCAAATATGAGTCCAGAAGAAAGTTTGTCTACAGCAATATGTACTATATCCCCACCTTTCTTATGTGTCAATATATCACAGCAGATTTCCTTGCCAAAATCAAGCAAGAGTAAGTTGGAAACTGAAGAAGCCATTTCCGAGTGCTATCCTTTGAGATAGCTCCATCTTTATTCCTGTTATATTTAACTGTCCACAAAATCTCTGTAATGTCTGCATAGATCTCAGAAAAAAAATTTTGCTTTCTCCATCATTTGTTTTACCCTGGCACTGTTCTGTAGTTTTTTGTAGAGCTGCTTCACATTTGCAGAGGAGTGAAGGACAGGAGAGCTAGAGATTTTGCACTTGATATTTACACACTGGACATAGTCTTCAGTTATCTCTTCCCGAGTTTAACTCTCAGTGAGACAGTTAAAAAGTCACCTTGAGGATTTATCTCTGAAAACACTTCAGCACCTCCTAAAGAGAAGACTGCTAGGGAACTAGCAGTGCTCAGAATTCTGCATTGCAAAGGGCTGGACTGCAATCTTGTGCACATTTTGTCTGCTTTATTCCCTGGCTCGGGGTTGGAATTGTCCACATACATGACTCCAGATGCTGGCAATATAGAGTACATTGAAAGCAGAGCTGGGCCAAAATGTTCTCTGGGCTTCTTGAGGAGTATGGGAAAGTACAGATTGAGAGTCAGAGTGTAAACTTCCCCCATTGAAAGTTTGATACAGTCAGTGTGATTTCTAGGTGGAGTGAGAAAAATCTGGGGGAAACCTGTTCCCCTTCAGTGTATTTACTGCATAACATAAGCAACCATACTCTTTAACCCAGCAGCAGATATTCTGTCTTGGATGTTGTATATATTATATTGCTGAAAGAAGAATAACAAGGTATTAATGTCCAGCTATTATAGGCCTTAACCTTTTAGCCCTGAGAGACTTCTCAGAGTTTTGTCTGAAGAGTGCCTGTAGGGGCAGGGTACAAATTTGCAGGTGCAAAGTAGTATTTGCAGCTACAGATCACAGAGGTGCAAATGCCACGTTCTGGTCTTTTGCTCTGCCATCCACCAGCCTGCAGGCAGAAAACCAGGCACTGCGCAGAGTTCTGGTAAAACCCGTGATTCTGACTGTTTAATAACATTCCAGTCAAAGGGTATATCAGCTTCTGCTTCTGTGATATACATTTTCATTTTTTGCATGGGTACTGCCTCTTTCTGGCAGTTTCTGGAGTCATGACCTTTAGAGTCTCTGTGTATGGCTTCTTGTCCCTTCTGCATCCAGCTTAGAGATTTTACAAATCTCCCACCAAGGGGGATGGATTACACTGACTCCTGGATACTTTTGTGCTTTCCAAGAGATGTAATATTTACCAGCTAGAATCTCTTCTCAATCTAATCCAGTTCACATGAATATCACATGAGGCTACCTCCTGCAATAGGCATGATTTTGTGCTTACTGTCTTCCTTCCCTTGTCCTTATTTTGTCTTCAAAGGAGCTATCTGTGCAAGAATGGCAAAAAGACACAGGCCTTGGAGTGCAAACCTGTCTGAATTAACTTAATGGCGAGCGCAGATGAATACTTGCTGTCTGGGGAGCATGCAGTACAGTGACTGCATTTATTAAACAAATCAGGGTCGTTTCCAAACTCTAGCACTACCACAGCACTGTGAGGGAAGGTTTGTATTGCTACATGAGTCCAGCTTGTCTGCTAACATGTCTACCCATTCTGCAGGTGTATGTGTTACAGCCCAAGGCAAAAATATCCATGCCTTTCCCAACGATCTCATGGTGCTTCTGCAGGCCAGATGGTTCCAATTTGAGGCCTACGCTCGATGATGTAGCTGTATTGAGTTTCTTCCCTGAAACCAACAAAACCTGCTTTAGCATTTTGCTTGGATTAAAATATTTGTCCCTTTTTTTCACAGGGCAGAAGAGGGACTCCTGAAGCCACTGAAGGAAGGAAATCATTACAGGGTTCTACAGAAGTAGGTCATGTGCTACAGCTGCTCATAGTTTAAGAGGAAGAAACATGGGACCTCAAACATGGAACACGACTCCTTCAAAATGCTTGAGAGCAACCCAAGAAAAACATCCTCAGAGGCTTATTTAATAAACATTATCTATAATAGTCTCAATGTGTGCTCATGTTTCCTTAGGAGTTTGCACCTACTTCCCAGAGCTAACAAGATTCCAAAATAGAGCGCAGAATAATTTAATGAAAAGGATGTAATAGTTTGTGTTAAAGCTAATATAGTCCATTAGGAGTTGTCATTTTATAAACAATTAAGATATGTTACCTCCTCTATTGCCATAAAGCCATTCCACACAACGTTTGTAAACAATCAGTAATGATCTATAGAACATTCACTAAAGACAATTAGAGCCACATTTGAAAAATATGCTTTCCCTCACATTTGATTTCTTTTTTAAGTAAACTTAAGAGGACTCTATAAATAGACAGATAAATAGATAGCATAAAGAGAGCATAAAGTCCATATATATATGCATACATATATAGTGTATATGTATATATATGTGAGTATACATAAATGTACACATATGTGCATATGTGGATTTCACTAGCAATCATACAATTTTCATTATCTTAAAAGCACTGCTATTTCCACAGACAAAAATATGCCTAAAGTCAACTGTTAAATCAACAGAAAAGTTTTTAGTTATAATCAGTGTCACTTCGCTGCAGCTTTTTCTTTTCTCAGCAAATTTAACTTTTTGTGAAGACTCAGCCAGCTTTCTTTAGTGACTGTGAATAGAAAAGATTATGGACATAAACAGGGCCAGTTCCTGTGTGTGGGGTTCTTTTCTTCACAGTGGGACTTAAAGTAACTGTAAAATGTGTGTAATTCTAAAAAGGGACTCTCCAGCTTTGGGCTCCTTATGCTTGGTGCTATATTCCACCTGTGTGAGCCTAGAGGATGGCAACACTGTCGTAAGCCACAACATGAAGAGGCCTAAGGAAAGGGACAGAAGAACTCCCCAGCCCCTTCCCATGACCCATGTTTTTTGGAAGCCAGGTAGGAATGAAGTAGAAGAGAAATCAGACCTAGCGACTACAAGGGAGGTGCTTCTGGTGTACAGTGAGGTAAGTGTTTGAAAAATTAGGCCCATAAAGAGTCTTTATTCCTTAAGGCTACATGATTGAGGAGGAGATGAAATAGTCAAAAGATGACTAACTTGGTAAAAGAAAGTGGACACAACCTTATTATTTATAAAGTGACCTCCTCATTTAAACAAGGCAGCTTTTTCAAAATTAGATCCTTACTCAAGAAAACAGACAAGAAGGAAACTTCAGTCTGATGTCATTCTGTTACATATTTACCTTACAAAGATTTATCAGAGCTACTTCTGCAGAGTTTGTCTCAGAACTGCCAGGTTCTTGAAAACCATGTGTCTGAAAATCCAACTAGAAAGCTGAGCAGAGACGTGTAGAATGAAATAGCAATTAATTGCAATAACTTCTAAACAATCTTTTTTCAAGATCTGCTCAGTCAATAGATTTTGCTGCTTTTTTTACAAATGGTCATAATTCAAACATCAGATTGGGATAAGAGTGAATATTAAACAAGAGATCCTACTTGAAACACTATATAAATCATAAGGAGAATGATGAGATTGTCTGTCTTTTCACTTGACAGAAACACCAAAAGATTATAGGATAAACACCTCCCACCACCAATGTATTGTTTAGGTACTCCCTTCTTTCCTGTAGTGTGTAAAATTTCTCAGATGAATAAAAAAGAAAACAGTTTTACATCTATATTCACAACTATCATCAATGGATTTCATAGAAATAAATATCATTGATTTACTGTGCTGCCTTGGCTGTCTTCATGACGCACTTATGAGATCCAACACAATTTCCTTGTTGGTCAATGGACATATTTTAGATATTTTAAGGACAACCCCACTGAGTCAGATCTAGCATTAAATCCATGTATACGATTTTTCAAAATCTTCTGCTCAGTGCTAGGGAAAGCTGAAAGGAATTCACAAACCATCCTAGATAGGACTAGATAGACAAACATCCTAGATAGGATTCATGTAATGGAAGCACTTTGTTAGCTTACACTGCCATTGTCACAGGGATAAAAGCACAAATCAGTTGTTTTGGAGTGGAAGACATCTAAATAAAATTAATGCTAATGGACAGAGGTAGAGCCTAGTAAAAGCAGCTGAGTAGACCTGTGAAGTCTGAGGATTCATCTGAGCTCCCAGAATCCTGGGATTCATCTAACTTAAACATAGTTGTTTCCATCTAGATGTTTACATCACTTAAGGCTCCTTTTGAAGTAAATACATAGAAAAAGGCATTTTTTAGGAGGTTCCTACTCAGCATCTGACATCTACATCTGACTAGATGAATCGAGTTTCAAAACACCGATTTCCCTCTACTGATATTGAAGGGACACAAGGAATCTCCCTGAAGTGTCAAAGTATACAGGACAAATGTCTGAAACTAAGGATTGAAGGAATCTATCCCATAGTCTATTATAACAGCTACTAGGAACTCTGTCCAAGTTTAAACCAGGGCAAGAACTACTCTTGCAATACAAACAAAGGGTATAGAAGCATATTGTGCCATTTCACATCCTTTGGGGTGAGGAATATCTAGATTTTACCATTCTGAGTTTCCATTGTACTATGGCTACTGGTCTTGACCCAGATAAATAATGGATATGATTAACCTGCTTTAAGCTTGATGATATTTTCAGTATACTTGCAGTATAATGCAGTACTTCTGTCTTTGACTTGGTGAGCAGAGAGACACTCTGAGTTTCAAACATAATCAAAAGATTTCCTGCTCCCTGATTGTTTTCAAATGAAAATTACTAAGAAAGAGATAATTTTAATTTTCAGTCATATGAATATGATTTTAGTGTTTACTTACTTTCTAAAATCTCCATACAATTGAAGAGAACTGAAATAGAGGATGCAGGATGGGAAAATATATTCCTGTGCTCACACTAGCTTTGTCTTCAAGGCAAATTTCACTGCTTTAGACTTATTTCTTCCCGGGTAGATAAAGAGAAAACAAAATATTGGTGCCAGAGACAGGTGCCTCTAATGTATTCTTGTCAGACATGCTGGGAACAGGAGAGTTCTATTTTTGAAATACTACTGTTAGCTACATTACGTGGAGGTCTTGTTAGCGGTAAGCAGCAAATTGGTATTTAGCGATGCAGGTGACAGCACTTATTAATTTGGGGAAAAGGGAAAGAAATCTCCAAATTCTCAGGGAGACAGGCATAGTCTTGTGTGTCAATATGAGGAATTTATGCAAACATCCTCCCATTCTAATGAGGTAGAAAAAGCAGTACTGCAGAGACAGTAGTAAAATAACAGCTTATGCCCCGATTCAGGAAACATGTACTTAAACCATCTTTATGCAGGACAGCACTTAATCCTCTGCTTAACTTTGATTTACATGGGGGCTTACGTGGTATCTCAGATAGGGATGACTAAAGACTGGGATGAGCCCTGCCTCAGTTAATAACAAATACAGCTCTGCATTCATCTAGTCATGTTAATAGCAATAACAGTAACAACAATCATTTGTGACTAGGTAGATACTTTCATTTAAATAGATCAAATAGTAAGCTGTACAAACACTAATGATTTAAGGCTCCCTGCGTTCCTGAGTTTTGTGTCATTCTTCCAGGGTAACAAAGATGAATAGTGTGGGGATCACACTGCTGTGGTGTCTAAGATAAAGAGAGAAATGAGCTGGTCAGCCTGCTTCATCTATCCAGTAGCTGATTACCTGTATGTTCACTCGGCAGTTTGAACAAAATTAATAAAAGGGAATCTCTTGTCTACAAAGACAGTCTGTGGCAAAATGTAGAAATATTGGGGTCTCCAGAATGCCCTCCAGGCCACTGTGCAGTCACAAGAATATCCTTTCCATTGTCATTATCTAATAATACACAAAGGAGAATTCAATTTAAGGTACTGTCTTTATTTGAAACAAAAACATTGCAATTTGTGTGACCAGTGCAAACTGCTTCTAAAACAAACCAATTTGGAAAGAACATAAGCATGAGATATGTCTGGTTTCTTGTCTGGGTTACACTCCAAAATTTGATGATCACACCCAGATGACTAAAATAATGAAGGTGATAGATTAGTGTATTGATGCATAATCACTGTCTAGCCTGCAAAACTTATGAGCTGCATGATTTTGAGAACAATTACTTGTAATTAAAGCAATGCTGCTCCCCCACAAAGAAATATTTTGTGCATAACACCAATTAATTACATTTTTTCAATGAGAATAGCTCTTAAATGCCTGTGCTGCTATTTATTTCTGACCACATTCAGAATTGTGAAGAGATATGAATTATGTATTGTTTAGCAGTATTATTTTGGGGCTGGAATTGTAAAAAATACCTCCTTCTTTTTCGATAGCATCTCTTGAATGAATTAAAAGCTAACCACTTCCACAGGGTGAGGATATGAACTAACTCTTCTAATGATGAAAGGGAGATTTTAGCCAGACAAACATTGTCTGATGAAGTCAGCCTATCCACCCAGCTTAACTATCTGCTTATTTGATTCTTTTTGAGATACAATTGGTGAAACAAAAAGGCAGCCTCTTAGCCTGGAAAGAAGAAACCTACCATTGTGCTAAATAAATATTACTACATTTACTTTTAAAAAGCAAGAATGTGTCCCTTTTTCAGACTAAAGTACTGTGTAGGTTTTCCATTCAATAGGGTTGCAGTATAGGTCAATAGCTGATCTCAGTATTAAAATATTGCTGTGAGAAAAGATTTTCAGTAGTCTAGCTCTACATATTTGAGCTATTAACTCAAATATGCATTAAAAACTGAGCTTGGCATCTGAATCCCAGTTTAGTATTTGAAACATCACATAGACTTCAAAGAATTGTATGAAACAAAAGAGGGTAGGAACCATTGTCTGCTTTTTCTGAAACTGCAGCTTTACCTCACCAGTTCTGCACAAATAAACTCTATAGTACATCTTCAAGTGAAGTACGAGTTCTGAGCTTTATTCGAAGTGATGTTGTACACATGCTATTCCCATTAAATCTTTTTGACTCTTCCCCTTCCCTAGATACCACTGAAGCCTCTAAAAGAATTGGGTTTGGTAATCACATCTGACACTTTTCTTTCTGGCAGCAGTGGTTCCCTGAAGAGATAGACAGGTCTCACTCTGTTTTCTGCTTCAAAACGGTGAGTTTTCACTTCCAAAAAATGGACAGGCTTCTCCTGATAAATCTCTTACCAGGTTTGTATCACTGGCAGCCACATGAACTGATGTTTTCTCCCCAGAACCTATGTTCTGTATGAGTTGCCATCCTCGTCTTGATAAGTGCTCTGCAGAACGCTGACACAGTGTCTGCCAAGAGAGGAGCAAGGACTCCTCCTGCCTTCCCAGCTTGCTCCTGACACCCTCAAATTCTGCCTCCATCAACATATGGAAAAGAGAAACATCCTCTGATAATGCCCATGTACCCAACAGACATATGAGCAGCTGTACCCAAAGAAATGCATTTTAGTACATCATAAATATCACACATGCCCTGGGAACAAAAAGCAAGACAAAATTTCCTTTAAAATCAGTCAGCACTCTGAGCAGAGAAACTTGTCTGTCTAACCACAGGCTCATTGTGAGTGGCAGAGACTGAAATCATGGCCTTGATTCATTTGTGTTTTTCTGATCTGTCACACTGGGGTCTCTGCAGTAGCTCAGCCACCCAAGGAACGGCATGCTCAGTCTTTTCTGTGACCCACAGAAACCTTCTCCCTGTCTGTTTTGGCAGCTGGGTGTAACTCAATCTGCTATGGTATCCATGCTTAAACAATTCTACGAGTAAGCAAAACAGCTACTGTTTTCATCTTACCATGTTTTTCATAGTATCTAGATGTTGAAATAACACTGCCAAAAAATTGACATTTTATGCTTTGACAATGATTGCTCCTGATCATACTCATGATCTCAGGCACAGCAAGGGGCCCAAGCCTTGGCTTCCCAATGTGTCAATCAATCCTCAGCACCTATCAGGCACACATACGCTGCCACCAGCCAGCAAGTTCAAGCACCTCCACTTGAAAATAGCTTCAGTGCCACTGGAAAAGGAGGCATGTTTTCCAGAATGCTGCAAACTTGTGAAAACAATTCTGCAACCAAAACTGAGAATAGCCTTTGTGATCGCTACCCCTCTCAGGCAGCCAGCTCACTCTTGGGTGCTGTAAACACACTGTAATAAAGCATAGCAAGGAACTATGATACAGTAATGTTACAGTAAATTCTGGTGGAATTGCTTTTGAGGTGCACCAGCCTGTGAAAGAGGAAGAGAAATGGGAGACACTCATGTTCGAGGGAATGAAGAGGAAATACCGTTGCAACCTCACTTCCCTACCTCTGAACACAGCCCTCCTGTACTTTGTCTGTAGCCTATGGTGCCCTGGCAGCCCATTCATGCATAGAAAGACTTGGCAGAACACATGGTTACCCTTACACTGAATTCTTTTGCCATGTGTGTTTAATATATCTCTGTGATCTGATTCAAGTGGAGCAGATTTGAATACCTCATTATACAGAGACCAATATGTCTTCATACACACAGTAATTATATTGTTCATTCTGATGTTAGAACGCTGTATCTCTTGCTGAAAGTCAGAGTACTCGCATACATTTTTTAGTCACTTAGACATAAGTGACTATGCTGACATTCAAATTCTAAACAAATTGCTAATGAGCTTCCCCACTTCTTTTTTTTTTTTTTCTATCTTCTCCCCAAAAGCATATTTCTCAGCCTCTGAAAGAAACAGAATGGAAGAGCTTAAATGAGAAGACACATGCACATGACTGCAGTCTAAGGAATAGAAGCCCATTTCTCAGCCAGTGTGCACTGCCAGAGCTGTGTTGGCTCCTTGGGGAGAGGGAAAAAAACAGGAGAAGCAAGAGGATGGAAATACTTTAACCACACTTCAGATGTCTACCTTTGTGCTTGGATTTTGTAATGAAGATTTATCTAAATCTTAGCAAGTGAGTGTTTTCCCCTAATGAAGATGCTGTCTGCAGCAGTTGTTTCATTCCTTTCTCTACCGACTATCCTATTATCTTGCAGTAACCTTTTTGGTTTGGTAATAAAAATTGTACTTGTGATGCTACTTAAGGTGTACCATTTGGTTCTCCTAAACAATGTCTAAAGGTACTGCAGGCCAGAAGAATACATTCTGGATGTAGACACACATGGCAAAACAGATAACGCCTTATGTGACCAGAAGTGGGTTGCAGTTTAAAGGACAGGCCTGTGACCATCATAGTGACTAGCACAGGAGTGTCCTTTGAGAAAGGTCCCTTTAATGTGACCTGTGGTGTCCCCTCATGCAGTACCTTGGGCAGACTGTAGGCATTTAGAGCTCTTAGTGCCCAGACTCCAGTCCCTCTATCACCACCTATGGCATAACTCCCTCTTATAGCATTACCCTACACAGATTTGTAGTACTTGGGCTCTAATTACTTGGAAGTCACCTTTTCTTTCCTTCTAGTACCTTGATACTTGAGGTCGGGTGTTGAAATGCCACTTGGGTATCTGGGACCTGCGTGTTAGCAGCTGGCTTTCACTCTAGTTCCCAAATCATTTGCTGTGGGGGGTCTGTATTCAGAGTTCCCTGTGACATTCATACCCTTATTATTATCCTGTGTTAATTAAATTTCATATTGTTCTTAATTGTGCGCGTGGCCCCTGAGACAATGGGAAGGATTCGTTATTAAAAAGGCAGAATTTTATTTAGTGCAGAATTCAGTGCTAAGAGAGACCTCACTTTACCTACCCAGGGGAAAGCAGCAATAGAATGGAAACAGCTGCTGGCATATTGGTCAGGAGCAAAAACAGTGGGCAAAGCTGAAAGCAGCAAAACCAGTAAAGTGAGAAGAAAATTTAAGCCCATGTGTTTAAATCCAGTCTTAGACTAAAAGACTAATAATAACATGTATTATCCCACTTGTCTTTCACCAATGTTGTATTTTGACAGAAAGTTTCTAGAGCAAAATTTACGCCTTTTTTAGTCAAAAAATGATTCGGCTTCCAGAAGGAATGGCATTCAACAGGATGGCCCAGAGCACATTTAATGAGCCAGGCAGGAATAACAGGCCCCCTTTCCCTCTTCCCTCTCAAGGGCTGCAGAAGACATTTGTAGGCACAACTCTGGGCCCCTTGCTTGCTGATCTGCTCCACCACTGTGCTGAATTTCTTTCCACTTTCTATGGAGAAAAAATTATACCACTGTGCAGCAAAGCACATAACTTGTTCAAGGGATGATGAACATTTGGGAGCAAAACTCCTAGTCAATCTGTGTGACTTGCTCCGTGAACTCAGACTAACTGTTAGCTTTTCTTCCTGGTGAAAACTGGAAGTACATGTGCTTTCTCTGCAGCAATATATTATGCCCCAGTGATACTGTCCTAGATAAGCATGGCTTTCACATGCTGCATCCTCTTGTCTATCTCCCTGTTTGTAGGAAAATAAATGAACACACAGTGTGTGTGCTTGTTCTCAGAAAAATTCCAGTTGTGTTTGCTGATTTTCATCTTTTTTTGTCAAACGGCTGTGGATGTTCTTTCATTGCTTCCCATACAGAAAAGAGTCCTGATCAAACACAGTGCATACCAGCTGGCAAAGGGATGGGCTCCCAGCAGGCTTTTGGCATTTGATACACTCCTGTATGTAAGCAGGTTGATATGATTAAGGTTAGTGAATAAGAGACAATTCCAGACTTTTCTAATTTTTGTATAACATTAAATATTTGCTGGTGCCTTTTATTTTGAAGCAGTCAGGATGCTATTTAATGTTCACAATGGCAACCTGATGGTTAAAATATAAGGGGCATTTTATCTTCTCCTACCGTTCCTATGACCATAAACCAGACTTGCAGATGGAAAAGAACACAGTGCAAAATAGGATTGCATATCTATATGCCCAAGTTTTAAAAGCTTTACTGTCAGGGAGAGAAAAACTATATGGGTTTTATTTTCACTACATTCAGTGAAAAGTTATTAGGAAGTGATCTGGAGACATCTTCACCTGTAAGACCAAGGTCAGTGAGGGGATAGAACTCAGTGTAGCCACCACATTGGAATTTGCTGGTTGGCTTGGGTCTCCTTCCAGCCCTGCAGTATTCCCAGTTCTCTTTGTGCTGTACTCAGGAAGGGCACAAAACTGTTTTCTTTCCAGACAATTTTACCCATGGGCCTGACTGCTTAATTGGTTTGGCACAGGATGCCAGAGCTCCACCATTTGTCTATGCTTCCTGTTTGCTTCTCGTCTGTAATTCAGGCTGTGGAACGGCTCTTGAAAGTTTAGTGTGGTATGGTGTGGCAGATTGTGTAGCAGATTGTGTGGCTTCTTATTTGGTGACAAATTTGGTGTTATTTAGATGGCCTTAGGTAGCTCTTGACCCTCCAGCCCCTTGACTACTCATTTCCAGCTCCAATTCATCATTGCAATGCTTTGCTTAGCTAGGTGTTTATGCGGCCATGAAGTACAGCAGTTCAGGGAATTCATCTGGTGGGAAAAGCAGATCTTGCATCCCCCACTTTATTCACTGTTTGGCTGTGGAGACAATTTTGCCAGCACTGCCCAGAACTTCAGCCCTGGCACTGAAATACCACTTGATGAACCATGGTCTGCACTAGTCGTGGCTCCTTAGAAGCACAAGTCTCTGCACAGCCCTCACAGCATCAGCCCAGAGCCTGAAATGCTTTTTCAGCTTTTGCCTGCAGAGATCAGAGGAGTGTTAATATCAGTGTGATCTATTTATCTCAGCTGTATTCAATTATAATTTTTTCAATACAACATTCTTGGGAATAAACACACTTTAAAAATGGAGAATCAGGATGTGCTCAGTAAAACTTTTCTAATAAAATCCTGTCAAGAAATATAGGGTATGTGACTGCATGTGCACTCATATGTATGTTAGCTTGAATGACACCAGAAAAATTATGCCAGGAGATTAATTCTTTAGCATTGCCTAATTCTTCCTTCAAAGTCAGGAGAAGGTGGCGCATTGTGTTTTAGAGACGCATACTTTGTCAAGGTTGCAGAATTTGATTTAAATAAAGTGTTTTCTCAAATATTTCTGTTCTAAAACTGTTAAAACAGAGAAACTGGGAGATCTGGTAGAAAAGAAACACTAGATTGTGACTGAGGAACAGCAAGGGCTTAAGACAGATATTTCATGGATGACAAGCTGGACAGGAGCTGGCAAAATGTGCTTACAACTCAGAACCAATGATGTCCTAGGCTGCATCAAAAGAAATATGGCCAGCAGATTAAGGGAGGGGATTCTCCCTCTCTACTCCACTGTGATGAGATCCTGCCCACAAAATTATTATAGGGCTTGGACACCTCTCCTAAGAGGAAAGACTGAGAGAACAGAGGTAGAACAGCCTGGTGAAGAGAAGGCTCCAGGGACATCTTATTGCAGCCTTTCTGTAGTTAAAGGAGATGTATAAGAAAGAGGAGAACATACTTTTAGCAGGGCCTGTTGTTACAGGGAAAGGAGTAATGGTTTTAATGGGTAGATTCACAGTAGCTATAAAGAAGACGTTTTGTATGATGAAGGTGGTGAAACACTTGAACAGATTTATAGATGCCCCATCCCTGAAAACATTCAAAGTCAGGTTGAACAGGGCTTTGGATGACCGAGCTAATTGGAGATGCCTTCCCATAGCAGGGAGTTGTACCAGATGACCTTCAAGGGTCCCTTCCAACACAAGCCATTCTGGGACTCTATAATTCTACATTAACGCAAAAACTGTATTTTGTTTGTTGACTGGGAAAAGAATTACAAAGCAATTGAGGGTCAGATTCTTGTCTAACCTATCTTTGTGTAGCTCCATTGAAATCAGTGGAGCTTTGCTAATTTACAACAGTTGAGATCTCTACATGACTTTATATAACTTAAATTAATTCCTGCAACATATTTATTTTTGGCTTGAAGGAAGAATTTTAAGATCAAGATTGATTAGCACTTTTTTTCTAAATTATTAGAGCATCTTTAGTTTTATTTTAAATTTGCTTTTTACTGTTGATAGCTTTTGTCTCTTGTCATCATAATTTATCTGTTAAAAGTTTTTCTGAGTGTCAAATACTTAGAGTATCTTTCAGGTTCTCAGGTGACTAAGATAGGATTCTTTCTTTAATTAAAAATAAGAAGATTGAGTTTCAGGGCAATCATGTTTTGATATTCCCATATGTATCTAAAGTCACTCAGATTAGGAGAACAGGGCTTCAGTTTTGGAAATTAGACTTTTTAAATTTTCCTCTGAAAGTGCATTTCCCTATCTGACTAAAATACCTGTGGTTTTAAATATTACAAGGTAAGCCCACATCAACTCTGATAGATACTAAATGGCACCGCTTTACTGTCTTGATTCTGACCTCATTTTTACACTGCCAATCTGGTGTAAATCCTTCAAACTCAATCGAATTACTTCTGGTGTAGACTGCCATAAAATGTTAAAGTCCACATCTACACCTTTTCTCCCCAAAAGAAAAATGGTTTGTCATGGTAGCCACTGCAACCATAACCAGTATATCAGATAATAGAAATTATAGTGTGGTACTGAAGGGTTTGGAGTTAGATTAACTTAAAACACATAAAACTTGACCTTCTATTTTCCTGAATTAAAATACCATCTTTGTGGTACTGAACTTTACTAATTATTATACCTAATTAGAATTCAGAGTCCACCTCTGAGGCACCATATCAATAACATCACTGAATAATGCAGAGCTAGAGCTTGGTTAAAAAAGAGAGTTGGTTCACAGTATATGGTCAGCATTGCTTCCAAAGCTCCCCATGCATACAGGCTCAAGAGCCCATACTGTTTGTGGGACACTTCTGCTCCTCCAGCCTCACCCATTTCTGCCCCCCTGTCAGCAATGTCCTTCTCCCTTTCAGTTTCAGGAGCCTGCAGGTCATTAGCCAGCAGACCTCACTAGCTTACCAAGAAAATGGGGGCAAAGTAAACCAGATGTAGGAAGGAGGGAAGATAGAGCTAGTGCAGGTAAGCAGCACAGACAAACAGAGTCTCCATCTTCAAATTCCACAGCTGGACTCTGAGGTCCCCGCTCCTGTGGCCCAACAGCAAACACCCTGTTCACATCCTTCCAGACAAGGAAGTATTTCAGGGCTCACCACGAGACTTCTTGTTGAGATTCAAGTCCTTACAGTAACCCTGACTTTTAGTAATATACATATACCCACTTCTGTGGTTTCAAACATCCACAGTCATACTTACTCACAAATTATTCTGTCTAATCAATCTCTTTAAAGGAAGTTAGAGCAAAGGGTGTTGATAAAAATCCCACCCTTCTATTCTACTTCACAGTTTTTTTCTGGTGAAAAACTTACACGCTCTGGATGGTGGCTGAAATTGGCAGTGAGCCACTAAGATGGATAGTGGTTAACATGATGGTTCTGTTGACCTTGATAGATTTACCTGCCAGGACAACTGGGCCAATTTGCAGAGCCTTGGACATGCAAGGGCTGTAGAAAAAGTCATCAGAGGATGTTCTATTAGTTGAGGGACATTGGCAGTGAAACAGTGCAGTGAACAACAGTTAAAAGCGCAGTGGAAAAGTAAGTAAGCCTCTCAAATAATTTGTAACTGAGAGGTCAAGAATACAGAAAATTCTGCTATAGGTCCTCTAACAGATAGAGTCCAAGCTTTGTGCATCTGACACCTACAGGTAGCAGAGTACCAGAGTCTTCCAAACGATGCATGCTGCCGTGTGAACTATCTTTCTGCTTTCCATTATCCCCATTTCAAGCTGTCTAGCAAAAGTAATTTGGGTTGTACATTTCAAAACAACCTTTTTAACCCCTTCCTCAACATTTCCTGAGAATAACAATAGTCTTCTTCCTTGCCAGCTGAGATGTGGTTAAAATTTCTATGAATGGCTTTCTTTTTTGCTTTTTCCGCAGCTGATCCTCCATTTACGGCATGCTACTCTGTTGTCTCTGTTGTTATGGATCCTTAGAAGCTCAGATCAACTTCCTACCTGTCCTGTCACCAGGTGAAATGGCATTCTGCAGCTCCTTATGGCAAGAAAGATGCAGTTGTGAACTCTGTTTGGAGCATGGATCACAGAGCAGTAAGTTCACAATGGGAATCTGCATGCCTCCACATTGATGCTTGTAGGATGACTGCCGTGACCCAGAACATCCTTTTCACTGATGCTTGCAAAAGACATGGAAGAACTGGTGAGACATGTTGGTGTCCTACTGCTGAAATAAAGTCCTTCACGCAGTGTGAACTTCTTTATTTTAGAAACAGGAAAACAGATCCTCGCCAAAAGTCTCTCAGGAAGGATTCTCAGAACTAATTCAGCAGAGCTGGATTCCTACCCTCTGGATGAGCCAAGGCCAGTCAAAGTGCCGAGTGAGACAGCAGGTAGTGAAGCTGCAGCAAACAAATATCACAGATGGAATTCAATTTACATGTGCCATGTATGAAGGGACCAAAATGTATTCTGACCAGTAATGCACAAACTCCACACTAAAGACTACAGAACTGGTGTTACAGACAGATTAAAAGTACTTCCACAGAAATGCCACAGACTGCTCAGCAATACTGTGGATGCAGTACTCACCTCTCATGTCTAAGATCTTTGGTCACATCTCTGTTCTTGATTAGGAAAAAGATGAGATTAGCTCAGCTGGTTAGTGCATGGTGCCAATAATGCCATGGCTGTGAGTTTGACCCCTGTATGGGCCAGTCACTTAAGAGCTGGACTCAATAGTCTTTGTGGGTGCTTCCCAACTCAGAATATTCTGTGACTCAGAATATTCTGCAATTGATTTCTTGCATGAATATCTAAAATGGACCAGTAAGTGATCAGGCCCACGCTGCTGGCTTTGCCTGGAGTCTCATTCAGAGTGAGCAGAGCCTGTGCACGTGCTGCGGAGGAGCTGTTCACACCCAGCGAGAGCTGTGAAAAGCAGTGGGCACCTGAGACAATCTGCCAGCAGTGGAAGCCATTAGCAAGGAAGTCTTCTGTATAGCTCAGTTTGTGATTTACACTGGACCTGCATTTAAAATACTGAAGGCTGCTCAGGTAGGGGTGTAATTTAGGCAACCTCATATCCCATTCCTGCTCAGCACTGGGCAATAATTTTGCTTCCATCCTCTGACTGATCTTATGTGGCCGAAACAGGTAAAGATAGTGGTTGTTATTATGTGATGTTTACATGCATTTATGTGTGGTAGAAACAGGGAGGGGGGGAAGTGATTGTGGTCAAGTAAACTACTGTAGGATAAAGAGAGATAAATAATTCAGGTTCTCATTATAACAGAAGACTGCAGCTTTCACAGAGAGGACAGGGACTGTCTTTGTGTGAATTGGTATTCAGTAGCTGTTTAGTAGCCATAGCATGTAATCTAGCATTAGTATTAACATAAATCACTGGCAGGAATTAATAATATTTCTAAAGTCTTATATGATAACTGGATCCACACTATATTGTTTAGTTCTCTTGGGCATTTTAATGATCATGTAATAGAAATGTTGAAGTAGCTGAGATATTTGTTATAAAACTCTATGAAAGGTCTTTAACACAATGTCTTTAGCAGACAGTTTTGATAGAACGTGTTGTACAAGAAGAAATATACTTATTTTGGTAATATGAGTATGTTTCATTAGCTCAGTCTGCAGCAATATGGCACTACATTTAAAAAGGAATACAATTAATAACAATGTGAGGGTTTTTTTAGCTCTCAGAGTATAGCTGGAGGAACTGAGTAAGGTGTCAGGGCAATTAAATAGAGGGACTGTATTACCTTTGTCTGAACACTCATAAAATCATCCTGTCTTGATATGCTGAATAGGGGATTTCTTTGCAAGTAGGATTCTTAATTTATTTTGATGTTTCCTATAACTCGAATAATAATAAGGTGGATTTTTTTATTAATCTTTAAAAATGTACAAATCTTGGGAATTAGCATGTCTGTAGATCCGTATATTTTCCATTTTCCACAGAGTATGGAACGATTGTATTAGAGATATACACAATAGCTTCTCAGCCTGAACTTAATGGAACCATCATATCTATGCTGTGGAGAAGTACAAAATACTGCTGGTGCATGTACAGCACATGGATTAGATAACTGCAGTCCAGGGAAAAAGTTATACTTTGAGACTATTAAAATAATCAACATGAGTATTATTTTATTCAGCATTAACCTTTATGTTCTACGTTAAATGACAATGAAACCAGTGGAACACAATCCTGCCCTAGAGTAATGGTATAGGGCATTTCTTTCTTCTCTAAAGAGGTTTCTTAATATTCTGCAATCCTAAAAATGCTATTTTTCCCCCTCTTCAGGTCAGATTTAATAACAGTAACAGCAGATAAACAGATTTGGCTCAGCTGAGCCTTTGGCAGCCCTTTGGATGATAGGCAGGGATCTCTCCCATCCCAGGAGAAGCAGCAGCAGAAGGCAGCAGGGGCATTGTTATGATGCCCTCAGGGAACTGAGTCCTTGTCCCCTGGGAAGTAGTCCTTTCAATTCTCTTCTAGAGGATTTTCCTCTTGGCCCAATCTGTTCTGCATGTCTGCGTGGGAAGGCCAGGGACTTCTTGGCCCTGTGAATGTGGGTGGTGAGGAAGCCACATGAAGTCTTTGGTGTAGCCAACACTGAAAGACATAGGCTTACTTTGAGAAAGAGAGGCCCTAAGTGGCCTTTCCACAGGGGCAGGTCTCTTCTGCAGGGACAGCTCATGTGTACTGCTCACACTTCCACGGCAGCAATAGGTATGTGGGGAAAACTATTAGGCAGGTGCCAAGGCAGAAGTGACCTTCCCCTTTTGTCCATATCACCATGTGCCTCATTTCATCAGTGCCTGGCAGCAGTGCACCACAGGCTAATAAAAAACACTAGATCCACAGGTAATTAATGAACAACTCCATGACCATTCATGAGTAACATTATAACTCAGCAGGGAACAGTTTCCTAAGCCAGGGAACTCCAGGTGACTCCTTCCACAGCAGCGCCCGGGTTAATGGCACACGGCGCCGGCTGCCCCATCCAGTCCCTGGGCAGCAACTGACCTGGCCCTGCTTTAAGCTGCCACATATGCAGCGACACACGGCGCCTGAAGCGATTAAATTGTGAGGGCTGCCCTCCCCTGCTCGGTGTTATTGACAGACCCATCAGGGGCAGTGATGCATCGGCACCTGCTCAGCCCCAGCGGGCCGGCGCAGGACAGGGCGGCTGCCCAGCCACCATGTTGGTGGAGAGGCCTTGTGCCCTCCCATCGACCTGCTGGGCCTCGGCGTTATCGACCACTCCAATTTGCAGGAATTTATGGTATTGATGTGGGGCTGATTAACATTTTGTGCCACAGCAGCTCAATACGGGCTGGTAACAGCTTTTAATGATTAATTGACTTTTATGATTCCGCCTGGGCGCTGTCAAGCTGGCTGTGAATGGCGGGCGCGCGCCTCCACAGCCACTCTCTCTGGTGGTACCGGGCAGTGATTGAGTGCCTGGGAAATTAGTGTCCTTGCTGTCTCGTTTCATGAAAGATAAATGCTATGACATTTAATGTAGACCTTAATTTAGAACAGAACTAAACAGATCATTTTGCAATTTAATCATAAACAGGTAAATATCAAAATTGTTTAGCATTTCACAAGTCAGGCTGACAGGCAGCGGAGGTAAAGTGAAGTGGGCAGCAGTGGAATGGCAGAGGTAAGGTGAGGTAAGGTAATGAGACTTGGAACCAGAGATGTTTTTATAGTGGCAGCAACATAAATTAGATGGTATAGCACATCCACATTCAGGTATGGTCTGCCCATGTGGTGATCTTCCTCTCTCTCTTTCTCTTTCATCCTTTAATCTCATTCACTGTTACCACTCTAGCTGTAAGGTGGAGGCTTCTGACACATGACATGATACATGGGGAGAAAAAAGTGTCACCTACAGTTAATTTCTTACTTAAAACAAACATAATCATTATGGAAAATTTGCAAAGGAAAACAAAATTTTATTATACCCCTTAACAACTGAAAAAAAGATTGTCTGGAAGTCTTTGTGCTGTCAACTCCTACCTTCTTGTGTTCATATTTATAGCCTATTCCTTTGCATTTGTGTTAATTAAAAAGATTGTAAGTTTCTTTTTAAATAACTGTCTAAACAAAATGTCATATTATGCATGTTTATACATACAAAAGCTAAAATGGCATATTTTGATCCTCTTTGAAATTTTATTCTCTATCTTCTCACCACCCCATCACCACCTCAGTTTGGTATGATTTTCAGAGGAAATGAGGCTGCAACGGGCCAGATTCTTAAATCATTTTGATCCATTTATAGAGATCTGGGGAGCTGCTAAATCTCCCCATTCAAGGATTCCCTTGGCACGAGGGAATTCCTAGCTCATACAAAGCTGACAGGGCCTATTCCTATGCCATCTGCTCCTACAGAAACCATTTAGAGCCTAGTGGGGGCAGAGCAGGGGTGCAGTTGAGGTATTTCTGTATTTTCCTCTCCCTTTTCAAGACCCTCATGGACGCAATAGCTAACCTGCTACAGTGCAACATGAATCCCAGAAACAAAAGGCTAAAATGAGCTCTAGCTGTTCCTCTAAGATTTATCCAATGCAATTTGCCTGGGATAATCCAAGAAGCCAGGTAGAAAAGACCAGCTCCAAAGTCTCTTCTCTTTAAACCTGAATCACTTTCTGGAAGTCAAGAGGCAATCAGACAGAGTTAAATTGCAAAACCTACTGGGCTGTACCATCTGGGGAAAGGGGGAAAAGAGGAAGGGGGACAAACTTCCAGGACACAGCTGAGTGCATCCACCTCTTTACCCTGATCAGCAGAAAATCCCATCTAATAGCAGTCCTCAGCCAGCTGTGTGATACCTGGAAGGGGGTGCTCAGCTCTTGAATCAAAATTCACAATGCTGAGCAAGACCCTTAAAGCTCTGTGTACACTGGATGTTTGCCTATGGATTTGTCCTGATGAGCTTTGTGACTCTCCTGACGCTGTGATCCAAATGGCTCATACTCTGGCAGGTTTCTCAGCTTGAAGGCATCAACTGTTATCTGAGAGGTAGTAAGGGATGGGTTTTTAAACCACTTCTCAGCTGGTACCACTTGTTGCACTGTCAGAAGGAATATGTCCTTCTCAGTGAGCCATCAGGCTGGTGAAGAAGCAGGGTCCTGCCTTCCCTGGAGTGAAACAGGAACAGAGTAAACCTATTTCAGCAATGAGATGTTGCTATATACTGAGAGGAAATCTTGATGCGCTGTTTCTTTGCTGGTTTTTTTTTTTTCAACACCGCCGTTCGGATATTTGCTTCTGTCTCAGCCCAAGCTTCTGAGTGACTGGCACATTTGAAGTATGACAGCATGTATGGGACAAACCAAGGTGCATAGCAGTGTCCCAGAGTCTAGCTTTGTTGCTTCAAGGAAGAGAAAGAAAACCAGGTCCCCAGGGCTTTTTAAGCTATAAGAGTGGAAGGGAAGAAGTAAAACCCCTTGAAGCGCCATAGCTGGATGCTGCTGTCACTGGATAACTGTGGGGATGGACTGCTGATCCTTGGAGGAGCAGCAGGTTCCTTGATGCATACTCTGACTTCTCAATTTGTGTCATCATTGAGCCTGGCTTTCAAGGACATAGGACACAGGGTAAATGCCTATTATAATAGCTCATTATAACCTGAGCAAAGGCCAGTTTAAGCCACTGCTCACACTCTACTTGTGCTAGCAGCTGGTCCTCAACAGAATTCAAGTGTGTCCACACAAGTTGCCCACAGAGTCTCCACTGACCCAATAGTTTGAAGATCCAGCCTAGGGAGTGGCATTCTGGCTTTAGATATCAGCAGTGTGTAAATTCCTGGGTTAGGCCACAAGCATGGGCTAAGGTACAGGCAATGTGCAAGCAGAAAACCTTAAATTCCCTTGACACTGACTGATGAAATCCAGCACTTTAAAAGTAACCGTTTGAAGACGGGTACAGTGAGACCTCTGCCTGCTCCTCTGGGTGCTCATACAGCTACAGTTCTGGACCTCAGCTCACAAGACTAATCTCTAGGGAAGATAATGCCATATATTCATTTGGCCAAGATCACAGATGGAGCACAGATGACTGTCTATGCTCACCGATGTTAATATATCCTAAGCATGGGCACAGCAAGCTAAGTATGTCATCGAAGCCAATAAGAAATCCCAAACTGTCCTGTGTTTAGCCGTTACTTAGACATTTGAAGGCAAGTGGCTTGTTTCTATTCTCCTTTGGGATGAGGTTCATGGTGATACTACTTTTAGCTAACAACCAGTTGAATATGAACCCCAGAAGCAGATTATCCCTATCTCAGCAGACTCTACAATAATGTAGCAATAGTACTTCCATCAGAAGGATGTAGGTAAGAATGGGAATAGCAAAAAGAGAGCGCTTCTTTTTTCTCTGCTATCTGGGTCTCTATGCAGCAGAAAGCATGGACCATAGAGCCAGATGTAGCAGAAAGGGGTGCCATGAGTGGTGCAGGTAATAAGTACTCCCACTGAGAATGAGAGGCTCTGAACCCTGAAGTTAGCTCCTCCCTATCTACATGCAATGTTAAAGCAGTGCCTTGCCTTTGCTCTACTCTGCAATTATAGACTCCTTGACTGCACTGCTGCTCACTTCAGTGCAAAGTAGGATGTGGTCCTCTTTCCTGCTGCCTCCTCTTTCTCAGTGACAGTATCCTTAAGGGACCTTCAAAATGAAAAGAACTGAAAACTTGTTTCCCAAAGCATTTAAGCTGCCAGGCAATTGCACAAAGGGCAGACAGTGGTTGTGTTTAAAAAGAAGCGTCTGAGAACGCTGAGACCAAGAGTATACGAGACTGTGCTGACATGGTCTTTTGCAGATGGAGGTGAGCCTGTTTTGTCCTTTTTCCAAGCCAGATGGAGATCTGCTTTACTGTAAGTTGATCATGAGTAATGAAACTACACCTCTTCATGTTCAAAAGCTTATAGTTAGCACCATGTGCACCAGAAAACAAGAAGGAGGGCTCTCAAATGCTGTCAAAACCCAGAGCAGTCCTACATTATGGTCCTGTGGACCCCCGGCAAACTCTATAGGTTCTGACCCAGTAGGGTATGAGGTAGAGAGGGTCAGCTTGTGAAAGGAAATAGGAATGGTTTAACTGTGCAACCCTGTAGCAGGGCCAGTTCAAAATGTAAAACAAGCAGGCTGTTGCTTTTGCTGCCACATGTTGCAAAAAACCTCCTAAACCCAGCCCAAACGAAACAAGCACATGCTAGCACTATTTTGCTTTAGACAGAGACCAGGAAAATGAGGCAGAAGCCTTAGGGCAGCAATTGGTGCCTCTCATTCTTTATTTCTCTGGCAAGACTGAGAGTTTTGTTCTCCTGAAACCTCAGGACCTGCTCCAGGCTTTGTCCTTGCTTTCAATATACCTTAGCACTTTCTGCTACATAGGAAAGCAGGCCCCCAACTCCTCTGTCTCCACGAGGGTGACACTTCTTTTTACTTGAGCTGGCTGTGGGTGGGAGTGGCTAGACACATACAGTAGGACAGTACTGGGCACCTAAGGAAGTGACACTCAGCAAAACACATGCCTGGGAGACACCTAATCAAGATTGGCAGGACTTTCTGTGTGACCTTCAGTATGCACCTACGTTTTGCCTAAGTTGTATTTTAGGCATGTAAGAGACTCTTTGGGATTGTGCTCAGGTTGATCTTATGGTGCCTTGAAGAAGTTCTACCCACTTACCTGCAAAAAGGAGATTTTATGCCTCCTCCTCCCCCCTTGCTAAGGGAGCCAAGGAAGGGGGAAGTATTCTATGTTGTTTGAATAGTACAGCAGAACAAGAGTCAGAGAAAGAGGAGACAAATTGTGGGGAAAATCTCAGCCCCACTGAAGTCCCTGGCAAAAATTCCATGGACTTCAACAACTTTCTGTTCTATGGCTGCATATGCTTGTGCCTCACTGCAGGCCACTTTCAATGGCACAGTTTTAATAAGTTGTATGACTACTGCAAAGGGTGAAATGTGACCGCCATTTTTATTTGGGTGCTACTCTGACTAGCAAGCAACAACTCTTTACATCAGACCTGCATCAGGTAATATAGGAATAGTATTGTATTATTAAGAAAGCTTTTGTCTCATGATATACAATGACTGGCATTTAATCTTTTCCCTTGTTATTCTGTCATGTTCCTCTCTGTTCTATTGCATATTGGGCCATTCACTGCACTCAGGGAAGATTTCCATATTCAGCCTCGCTTAATTTTGTCTGGGCACATGGCTAGGGATACTGGAGAAATGTGGTGGATTGTATTTATAATTACAGATATTTATCTATTCAAAACTAACACAAAAAAATTTGAGCAAAAATAATATTCAGTATTTTGCCAAGAGAGTCTATTGTTTTTCTGCAGTCACATGTCAACCATTACTCAACAGAATTCCACACATTATCTTTCTCATGAGTTCAAAGGGCAGTTACCAAGTGAAATTTCCACCTGTAGGCACTGATTTAGTTTTCTTTTTATGATTCCTCTTCCAGATTTATAAGAGAATTTAATTAGGCTTCTTATAGATTTCTTTGGCAATTTTTGAATATATATATCTATCTCCTTCTTGATTACGATCCCCTTTAACTCACTGGATGTCCCAAATTATAAGCTTTGTATGGAATCAGTTGCCTTTGGCTATGTTTGGTATTATGTTACCTTCTGTTCAGTTAACGGTGTGGAGATAGACCATAAGCACTGGAAAAACCTCAAAGCTCTTTTCTGCTGTTTTGAAATTGAGAAAGCAGAAACATAATTGCTTTTGTTGGATCACAATCCTGAATAGCAAAAGACTTTTTAAACATCTGTCCTTCCTTTGATTGGCTTTACATCTTCTCTCTTTTTTGTCTACTGTTCATTATTCTGCATTTTATTCACTAATGAAAAATTCTATCCATGACAATATTTTCATATGCTGTAAGATGACTGTGATCCAATGCATTTAATATGATCTAGCCCTACAGAAAACCTTAATAGAATGTGACAATATATGTTAATTATGTGAGGTTTGTATTTCCTTCTTGCTTATGTAATATTTGATCTGTGCTTCCTACAATCTCAGTGCTATCTCCTGCAACCCCGACTTTTGGCAGAGCCAGAGTCTAACTCTCAGCATGTATTTGCAACACCTATTGAAGTCAAACAGCACCATGTAGCTATATGGAAAGTAAATTTTGCTTTCTTTATCATTGAAGCCCTGCTCCCATGCAGATCTGTGACAAATCAGCACTGACTTACATTCTGCCAAGATCAGGTGTCAGAATTGTTACATCTTAAATAGGATTCTCTCTGATGGGAGAACTTGCATGTGTTTCCAGGTGCTGATCTCTCACTCGCTCTTTATCACTAATCGAATGACTTGATATGTCTCTTTCCTTTCTTACCTTTTTAATACCACTGTCAAATACCTATCATGACATTAGTATGCATTCCCAGGGAAATGTAGCAGCCAGAAATAATGCTTATCCCTGAGTGGATTGGAATAATCCATTCATTCTGCAGGGAATAGCTATCCCTATTCAATAATAATATTGAAATTAAGAAATCACCTTCTGTCTTTTAACATGGGAAGACAATACAAATAATTGGGGAATTTCCTAATGAGTCTGTTTTTAAAACAGTATCTAGAGGAAACCTGAGCACTCAGACAACTGAATCGTGTCCTTTTCTTTTTTTCCTGGTTTGAGCATAATGCCTGACATCAATACCACAAGTATTTTCAGTGTTACCTGGGAATAAGGGGAAATGAAAGCAGGAGACTTGAAAAATCACTTCTGATTTTGCTCGTTTAAGAGCTACATATTTCAAAAGAAATGAGGGCCAAACTTCCAAGTACCAGTAGTCCCCTGTTGGATCCAGATTTTCAGAAAGATTCCATTCTCATTTACACTTTTCAATAGAGCATTTTTCCACAAGCGCTCAGCAGCCAGCAATTCTTTCTGGCCAGGAAGCCATTGAGAAAGCTGGCCTTTTTTTTTTTTTTACCCTTCTGTGCCTAAAAGGGAACGGACAGCTTTTTTGTGAATAAGGTACTTCAGACAAGTTACGCTTGATGAGCCTGGCTCTGAGGGAAGAAGTGAAGTACAGCTTTCCTCTCTGAAGCCTCTGGAGGCTGTGGGAGCTAGAAAGACCCAATCTACTGTTGGGCAGAGATAGTTCTGAGAGAGCTAGCTTGGAAACTGGAAGCAGTGGAGAAACACCCATAATTCCTCCTGGAGCTTTGCAGTATGTGAGGGAACAAGTATTTCCATGAATACCAGAATTATTCCAGAAGCCTAGTTTCCAATGGAGTTAGTGTTTCATGGCTGACTGACATTTTAAATGAATTATAATATTTCTGCACTGTGAATTCTGCCCTTATCAGACACTAGAGAATCCATAGGGGAGAGAAGCCTTGGCTGCGGAATGGATTCCCTTATATCTAATAAGGTATAAGTTCTGACTGAAGCTTTCCTTACATACATCCAGTCTCTTTCCCAGGTGGATTCTCTCTGTGTCAAATGAGAACCAAGCGTGGGCTTCAGCCTTTCCATCAATAGAAAAACTCTTCAGTTTTCTATATTCGCAAAAACTTACCAACTTGATTATCTCTGGAACCTCTAACTTTCTGGCAGCTTCACCTGCAATTACCCAATGGTTACAAAAGTACAAAAGTTTTAGACAACTCTGCGCACACACGCACACACAGAGCAATTATATGAGATGTGCTTCCTCATGGAGCCAGGCTGAAAACACCCACTGATAAACTCTAAATGACTGAAGCCTGCTGTGTCTCTGAGTGAGTTGGGCAGGCTGTAATAAAGGGCTGAGTGGAAAAAGAAATAAATTATTCTGTGTCTCCTGTCCCGTATAGCAATCAGGCACGTCTCCCTCCACTGCTAGACGCAGGGTCTCCCGATCAGACGCGACCGCTCCTCAGCCCCTTTGGCACGGAGCGCACTGCGGGGGCAGTCAGGGGGGCTGGAAGTGTTCCTGGCTGGTCTGCCAGTGTGAAGGATTGGCAGTGTTTCTTGTAGTTTCCTTTCCCATGAGCAACTAGCAGCAATCAAATACAATCTAGCCCTTATTATTTGCTGTTAGTTTCTTTGATTGTGATTTGGAAATACATTGCTAAAGAAAGCAAAAACCATGGTTAACTGATTGATAGAAAATAAGAGTCATAGAAAACATCTGGAGAGCCAGATGAGTACAAGCCATTGTTTAGTTTAATACCCTTATAATATTTGCAGCAAACAGCCAAGCTAAAGGGTGGATTCTTCATCATTTTTATTTTGTGCTTATTCCAAAATATTAGTGAATGGGCTTTGACAGCAATTTTTGATTCATGCCCTTTTGCCCAGATATTACCATGTCTTGGCTTCCTGAGGCTTTTTGAATTATCAGAACATAATATCAAAATATAAGAATGGTCATACTGGATAATACAAATATCCCTCTAGACTCTTGCCTCTGATGGTGACTAATAGCAGATGTTTAGGAAAAATTACAAAGCCAAAAAATGCAGCTGTTTTTATCCGACACACTCTAATATCTTCTAATGATTAGCAACTAGAGATCAAGCTGAGCCAGTCGTAGTACCTTTGTAGTTAATATTGGATGGGTGGATGGATGGATGGATGGATGGATGGATGGATGGATGGATGGATGGATGGATGGATGGATGGATGGATGGATGGATGGATGGATGGATTTTTTTCTGCTTGGTTGTTCCTCCTCAGCCTTTAAAAGTAAAAATAAGTTACGTTCTGCCTAAGAAAAAATGCTGAGGGAAATCCCACAGCTGGAAACCCTTGGAGCCACCCGTAGGAATTAAACTTCATCAAGCTGCCTTGTCATGTCTAAGCTAAAGCTAGAGAGAGTCAGCCTCTCTGAACTTCTGATCTTCGCCCTTCAGTTTAACCATAGATTTGTTGGGCAGCAGAAAACAGGGGTGGAAAACGGGGCAGAGGCTGGGGGTTGAAGCTGACTGCAAATGTCCAGAGCCACCCTTCAGGTGAGACAAGACCCTTCAGGAAGGGACAAGACCAGCACATCACCTAGCTGACCATACAGTCCTTCAGTTGCAGCCCTGAGAGCCAATACCCTGGTTGAAACACGCTCTTCAAACTCATTTAAGCAGAGTGGTCTCTGAGTAGATAGAGATAGTTGACTGAAATGGTCAACTTAAAGTCTTCAGAGGTCCATTCCCACGTTGATCAGTTATTCAACAGACATAATTTACATGTATATCAGTGTGCTGTGGATTTTTCAACCCTCTGTAAGCCCAAGACGACAGAAAATATTAGCACATTTCTGATTTTACAGATTCTGAGAGCTGAAATAACTTTTCTGAAGTTCAGAGTGAACTGATAACTGGACCAGATATGGAAACTACACACTCTAACACTCTGTTTTCAATGGCTAGCCAGGACTTCCTTTCACTTAATTTAGTGTTAAACCTAGAGGCATAACTCAGAGATCCATATAACAAGGAGACTTCTTCCTCACAGAACTTTATTCAATATTTATAGCATGTGCTTATTATGGTGATCATATACAAAACTACATTGTTTTGACTCTTTAGGTAGTATATTATCTAACGGGAATTGTTGCATTACAAAACAAGCAAACAAACAAACAAAACCAAAACCAAACAAAACCTCACAACCAAAAAAAAAAGGGCTAGCATTTCCAGAAATACCTTGGCTTTTTTTCCTGAATTCACACATCAGTTCTGAATTAATTACAATACAAAGCTGCTTATAGTGCCAATACATTTTTGCACTTCATTCAATCGCATTTTGCTATGAGTTTAGATTAACCATGTCATCTCATATTCCACAGAAATGAGTCTGAAGAAGTGAGAGTTCTGGAGAGGAGAGAGGAAAGGAAAGGAAAGGAAAGGAAAGGAAAGGAAAGGAAAGGAAAGGAAAGGAAAGGAAAGGAAAGGAAAGGAAAGGAAAGGAAAGGAGAGGAAAGGG
>VWYI01011849.1:72930-90519 GCA_013399455.1 Anthoscopus minutus
TAAATATAAATAAATATTTATTAGATATATTTCTTTTAAAATTCTCACAGAACCATTAAAAAGTAATGCTGATTGAGACTTGGTTTTGGTAACAGTTAACTGCAGCAAAAAAAAAAAAAAGTACCTTGGTTCAAGCAATCAGGGACTGACACTTCCTACCTAAATGGAACAAATAAGTGACTCTGTTAATAAGGTTTTGCATTTCAAAAGGGCAGAGTTTGGTAAACTTTTGAAATTGATTATTAAAATCAGATGGATTGCAGAGTGTGGGCAATAAAATGTGAGAGAGGCCTGCAGCTTCTACAGGTCTGAGCAACTAAAAGTTTTGGGAATCTGTTTACCAGACAAAAGAGAAAGCCTGGTTGTGTAACCACTTCAAGAGATATACTAGTGCAGTAGCTTATGTTTTTTAAAAGAAAGACCAGGTTTAAGCAAGGAATGGACTTAACTATGAAGGGAAAGATCACACCAAAATCTTCCTAAGCTTTCTTGGATGATATCCTGCACAGGGGGAACAGTGTAACACTCTTCACTTGTGTTTCACTACAGCATTTGGCACAGCACCGCAGATGTTATTTGTTAGCTAGAGCTCTGCAGAAAAACTGTGTATGTAATAAGGATCTGGCTCACAGCATACAGACACCACTGGAATAAAAAAAGCATCACTAGGGTGGACACAAGCAATTAGGAAAGCACATCAAACTATATGTAGGGACAATTCTTGTTTCATGTGTTCATAGAGGATCATGATACAGATGATAGTACAGACTTCTAAGTTTTTAAAGATGCAGCATTTAGAGGTATCATTAATTGAATAAAAAGCATGTCAGGACTCTGAAAACTGGTAAAGATTAAACAAAAATATAAATGCAAAATTACTACTAGCAGTACAATTTCCCCTAGGTGCTCCAAGCTTATAAGTAAACACAAATACTTGGCCATGCTATGCAAAGTAATTCTTATGCCACAGTATGATCCAGACATCAAAACAGGCAACTAAAATCCTGTGAGACAGATATCAGAAAGTGTTAATGCTTTAGCATAAAACCTGAGGAGACTGTGTGCAGCTCTGAGAACCCATGCTCGGGAAAACTCAATTTCAGCTGTGCAGAACAACAGCTACACTAAGGTTGCAGGCTTGATCCCTGTACAGACAATTCACTTAAGTGTTGGATTCAATGATCCTTGTAGATCTCTTCCAACTCAGGATATTCTGTGAATGATATAACTTAGAATCATAGGATCATGACAGAATATCCTGAGTTGAAAGGGACCCACAAGGCTCACTGAAGTTCAACTCCTGGTCCTGCATAGAACAATCCCAAGAATTACACCTTGTGCCTCAGAGTGTTGTCCAAATGCTTCTTGAACTCTCTTAAGCTTGGTGATGGAACCACTCCCCTGGGGATTCTGTTCCAGCAGGGACCAATCATCCTCTGGGTGAAAAGCGTTTCCTTAATATTCTCCTTGAAGAGGGACAATAGGAAGCAAGAAGAGGCCTGAATAACGTGGCTTGTTAAACTGGGGGAAAAAAAAAGAAAAGAAAAGAAAAAAAGATACAAGCCAACCACAAGAAATCAACAAAAGCAGAAAAATATTTTCTAGCTGTTAAAGTCATCAGTTGAAAGGAAATCTATGTATTTGTGGCAAGAAATATCTTGCTAGCCCAAGTTAGTCTTGTGGGCTCAACCACGGCTGAATATCTGAGGCATAGATTAAAGGGAGAGATTAATCTTTTCTCAGCTTAGTTTGCCAAACATGAACTGAAAGACACAAAACTTGAAAAAACTTTTCATTTCAATTTGGAGCCATATTCTGAAGCTTGAGTCATATAAGAAGAAGAACGTGGGTTTTCATGGAAAATTTAAAACATCTTTCTCAGATTTGTCTGACTACTCAGCTGAACTTTGCCATCTGAAATATTCAGACTGGCTATGTCCTACTCAGAGAAAAAGCCCCATTCACTACGTACCTGCTAGTCAAACATCATCAAAAGTGAAAATAACGTTGCCTAGGATATTTGTCTATTTCCACTTCATGTGTATGCAGTGCTGATCTTTGCCAGTTTGAAGCTAAACCTATTTGCAGAACTAAAGACTTGCTCTTCCTCTTGCAAGAGGCAATAGAAAATTACCCACTAGCTTCACTGGGATCATATATAAGAAGTCCTTACAGATGAGCAAGTAAGTATTTTCTTCTCTGACCATAGGGTCCATCTGCTTCTCCAGAGGTCTTTGGAGTGAAATTTTCAATAATAGTAACAGCTCCGCTCCTCTTTCCCCCAGATATGTTATTCTGAAGGTGTTTCGTTATGCTTCCATCACTGTTAGCCAGCCATTCTCTGTGTCATGCTCTGCCCTTGAGATTCACCTGGTCTCCACCATGACACAATTTGGTTGTTTCCAGCCTAGTGCTGGAGACTGACTCAGCCTGATGCCCTCCCAAGGTAAATGGGACTGATTCCATCACCATTACCTAGCTCCAGCTGATGCATGAGCCCTTGGAGTGTAACACACACAAAATGCTTTGGTGCATGTATGTTTCTTCTACCATTTCCCAGTTTAGCAGCTCCTTTGCCTTCATGCCTCCTGGTCTCACCAACTGGAAAGTGAGAGAAAAAATTATCATGGTATAGGTTTAACTCTATACTGTTTCTGTGTGCCAGATATGGATGAAGGGTTATATTTCAATCCATTTCAACCACATGAAAAGGCATTCCTATATTCATTTCTACCTGGTTTTGGTTTGGGTTTTAGAAGTCTTTGTTTTGTTTAATGCCTGACTCCTAGTTTCACGTTTTTATGCAGAAAACGTTTGAACAAAAGGGAGGGTTCAATTTACCCTGTCATGAAGAAACTATAAGAACTGCTTCTAAGAATTGTTCCAGCCTGGACTGCAAACAAAGGGTGCCAAAATAAAAATGCATTTCATTTGGCATCACTGTAAATTGATCAAATGAGCTACAGACTGAGGTCATTTTTCCTGAACCTGTCTGAGAGATATTGTTTGTTATGGGCAAAACATATTAATACTGAGGAACAATAGGACCTCTTGACAAGTCGTGAACCCTGAGCCAGTGCTGAATGCAGCACATCTTTGTCCACACTGCCTACAGATAGGTAGAACAGGACACATCTCCCCTAATTTCAGCCATCTGGTCAGATATGCTATAACTAAGCTAACTGCCTGTCTGCCTGCTATAATTGACTGAGCTGTGCAGGCAACTTCAAAGGGTGACTCATCCCTCCCTTTAGTAGGTGCCTAGCTGGCATGGACTGCCCTCTGTCTTTCTCCACTGAATGCAGAGGGAGCCGAGACTTGGCCTACACATTAACTAGGATATGGCTAAAGTTAGTGAAGATAAATCCCATCTGCAGTTAGTGCTGGATCTGATAACTCAACTGCTAAAGCCCCATTTGAACTGCAGGCACTGCTTTTAGAAATAGGTATCATGGACTTATTGGTATCAGATGTTGTCCATAAATGGGCAGTTCTAAAGGGAGGCCAGGATTGGGGGAGGGATAGTAACCCCTTGATTGTGAAATAACATGATTACTAAATGAATATGATTCTTCAGCAGGCTGTTTTTAATGTTGGGGTTGTGTTTCTAATGAAGGAAAACATGTTGTATCACTGATCCATATCACAGTCCTCATGCTGTCTGCTATCAAGAGAAGGCAAGCGCTAAACTCAAGATCTATCAGATTTTTATTCATACCTGCAGAAATAAAATGATAAGGTTGTTCTTTTTTAAAATCAAAATAGTCTCTGTGCAGTGTATCTGATTCAAACCATATTGCTAGAAAGGTGGAACCTTGAAAACATTAAGATTTTTCTATGGTAAAAGTTAAAGATTAGACGGCCCTAAGGAAACAGAACACATGGGCCAAAAGTTTTAAACCTGAATATTAAAGATAGTCAGCCAAGTCAAAACATTGGCATCTACATGAAGGGATTGTGAAATGCAGAGGGACTGAGCACCCGCTGAGTCTACTCATTCCCTAACACTTCTGAAAACTACTCCAATTTTAATTGAATAACTTCATGTGGATGTAGTTGCTTCAATTTCGTACAAAAGAATGCTTTACTAGAAGAACCCCAAAAGGGTTTGGCCCCTTGTATTTCTGTACCAGAATGGAAAGAACAATGAGAAAAGCCTTTGGTTCTGACAGAGGTTTTTTCAGTTGAATCAGAACTAACTGCAGAAAATAAAACTAAACCAAGCAAAGAAACAAACAAATGAAACCACCAAAAAACAGAGGCCCATCACATAAGTCACCAATGACTGATCGAAAGGACTTTGGAGAAACAGAAACCTGCCACCACAGCTTCAGAAAATTTGTACTCAAAAGCTTATGATGGGCTCAGCCCCATCAGTTGTACAGTGAAAGACACCTCTGACTTGCCACAGATTCTGCCTCTTCACAATCTTGCCTGTGGACCTCCTGGGGGTGACCTGGAAAATGCATTCTGTTAAATTAGCTCAAGGAACTCTCCTCATTTTTCAAGTATGAGAAAACTCACAACATTGAAGTAATTTAGAAACCAAAGCTTAACTCCTTTGAGTAACAGAGAAATCCCAAAGTTTCTCTAGATTATATAGTAAGAGAAAATAGGCGTCATATTTTAAGTTTAATTACAATCTTTATGTCTCATCTCAGTAGACATAAATTAATATCTGCTACTGTAGAGCTCAAAGCTCCACCACCAATATCAGGAGGACCTTTCCTAAGCTAGAAATTGTGACAGCAAAATGTGCCATTGTGCCATTTTGCCATGTGCCAGTCTGGACTTGCAGTCCTTGTGAGGTAAAGCATGAGGAATTCTCCATTTGAAAGGTATTGGGTAGCTGTTCATCCATTAGTGTTCACGTAGAAGTGGACGAAAAACTTTTCCTTTCTTAGTTGAAAAAAATTTCTCAGCTGAAACCAGTAATTGCTATTTCCCAATGTAACCACAGTCCTGGGCTTCTCTGCTGTTCCTGTCCTTTGCTGGACAGTATGGCTTTGGATAAGGCAAAAAAGACTTGTCTGTACACACCTCCTCAATTCACAGTATAGTGAGCCCATGATGCCAAACACAACATCAAGGATGCCAGTCTTAGGGAAAGGCACTTGAAACTCAAGTACTGAGACAACTAACTTTTAAGACATGTAAATCCTTCAGTGGAACTCGCCATAAACCTTGCTAGCCTAACTCTTCCTAGGTGGCTAATGAACTGGAGTATGTCTCATTTTTCATGCCTACTCTGAGACATCCCAGCCTGACTATTAGAGGCTGTCTATTGCCCATAAACCCAAAAATGCATTTTCCTTTCAGCATAGATAGAAATTGCCCTTCTTCCCAATCATTGAAGAAGAAAAGCATTCCCAGAGTCAAGAATGGAAATCTATTCCTGTCTGTTGTTAAATACATTATCTTGTCGATAAAACCAGTTCAGTGATGTGTGCTATTTCATTTTTTTCATGTGAAATTTAGTTTTTATTTACAAACCTTATTTTGATACTGGAATAAACTTCCGTTATTTTAATTGCTGGTGCTCATGGGGTGTCAGAAAATTACATGGGACAGGAATTATGATCCACGCTTTCACCTCTGAAAATGCAAAACCCAATAAAATTTGACCAAGCAGCAAAGTATTGATCAAGCAGTCATTACTGTTGCTTAATTGTCTGGTTTATGTAGTGGCCTGTGGTACAGCACAATTAGAAAGGATAAAGTCCTGGTCACCTTGCATTTAAAATTCCTTCTGATGTGTAGGAAGTTTTTGCTCCATATGATAAAGCAGGAAAAAGCACCTAAAATGTTGATTTCTGTCTATCAGGAGAATTCAGAATTTAATTTTAAGGTCTAGGTTTTCCAAACCAATTAGCTGTTCTTCTGTTCAGAAGCATAGACAATATAGGTGGATTAATTTAATTTCCAAATGATGCAGGTGCCATCAAAGGTGTTTCAGAGGTTACAACAAAATAAGGAGGGAGTTAGAATCTGAATATTTCAGTATGGGCTTTAAGACTGAGGTCTAAAACAAATTTAGACTGGTAATTCTAGTTTAAGCCTTTATCTCCCATTGGTGTCTGGAGAAAGTCAAAATCTTATGTGGGACTTGGTAGCCTAAACCCTCTCTTTTTGGGCTAGGCCTCAGCAGTAGCAATTCAGAGTCAATCAAGGTCAGTGATGTTCAGGTACCTAATCTGCCAAAATCACTCGGGCGAGTTTAGCCTGGCCATGTAAGTCATATAGGATTTACCACATGCAGAATTGACATTCAAAGGCATTGGTCAACCTGGGATGAAAATTAATTACATCTTGAGTGGCTCATGCAACTACAGTTATTGTTAGCCAAAGGCTACAGTGCCATTTTATGACTTGAGGTATGGACAGAAAAATTTCTGTGCTTCTTTGGGACTCCCTGCCAACATGCATGCGCAGAAGACCTAAGTAAACACAGTAAAGTTGGTATGTGACTTAGCTCACATTCTGTACCTGTAACAGAAATGCAGAAGCAGAAAAAAGGAAAACTTCAAACCTAAAGAAAAACTTACATCTTGTTCAGCAGAAGTACCTGCGTTCTCTAATTCTTACTTGAAGCTTAGAGCTGAAGTGAGGCAGGTACCTGTAGAGATTGGATATGACTGTGAATGAGCTCCAACATTGTGGAGAGTCTCTTTTCCTTTTTGTTCTGCATGTCACAGGCCTGGGGTGCATAGTCTCCTAATCTAGGTGAGTAATGTAGTGACTTAATGGAACTGGGATGACCAAGTCAGATGCCTTCCCTCTGGATGTGGACAGAGACATGGCTTAAGCACCCTGTCAAAAGGGTATCATCATAATCTAATAATAAAAATTAGTATATGCTCAATAATTTTGGAAACAAAAAGCTTCCAAGGATACTAAAGCAGCAGAATGGCGGCCCTGTTCACTTGTAAGATGCAGCAGCTGGCTGGGGCCCTCCCCTCCCTGAAAGGGGAAAGAAGTCAAACGTGCTGGCTGAGAGGTGTTCTCCTTACACCCTCAACTCTGTCAGACCCTGCCGGAATTTATTCATTCCTCGTCTCTAGCCTCCCATCCTTAAAAACATAGGTAACTCTTCCAGCTCTCGACGGCTACAACGACATAATGAAACGGCAGAAGCTGGGGGAAGCTCCTGGAGGATAACCCGCGGCCGAGTTACAAAGCATCTTTCGGGCAGGTTTTATGCACAGGATATGCGCCCTTCCTGCTGGCTCCCAAGAGCGCTGCCCATCCTGGTCCCGCTCCGGCTCCCAAGAGCGCTGCCCATCGCGGCCCCGCTCCCCCTGCGCCGGGCGGCGCGGAGCGGCCCGGCCGCCGCCTCCCGTTAGATGGCGCTACAGACCTTACAACCACGTGCACAGAGGCGAGGGAGAAAAGAATCATAAAAATAAAAGAAATAACCCCCTTATTGCCCGAACCGCGGGGAGCCGGCCCCGCGGTGGGTCTGGGGGAATCGGCGCCTAGCGTCAGGATGCCCCTTTCCCTCGGGGAGCGCCCAGCGTTGCCCGCAGCCCCGCGGCGGCTGCCGGGGCTGGGCCCTCGGGAGCCACTAGGGCAAAGTCAGGGGCAAGTGGGCGAGCTGGGGCCCGCCGGAGACGTCCTTCCTACCGGGAGAACATCCTGGCAGGAACTGGGAGGAGGCGCCGGCCGGTTCCCAACAAGGGAAGGGGGCTAAACCCACGGACAGTCTCCCGTCCCTCCCCTGCATTGCTTCTTTCCAAAAAGCTGCTCATGCAATGTTCACAGCCTGCTTAGGCTCTGATGACTGGATGTTTAATCAGTCCCACTCTTTCCTCCCGACGGTTTTTTTTTTTCTTGTTTGGAGTCCCACGTTTTCCCTGGGTGTAGGACCCCGCAAGTTTTCGGGCAACTGGTCAGTGGCTGCCACGGGAGTCCGCCGGAGCGAGGCTGCCCTGGGTGCATGTCTCTGCCCCTCGCCCGTCCCGGCCGAGGACAGGAGGGATAGGGCGGTGTATGAAACTGTTGGTCCTCAGCTAAGTCCATGACCTACTAGTCAACGCTTCTCTGGCCGGTCCCCCGCTAAAAGGCAGCTGAGTGTTCCCAGCCCTGCCACTGAGCGTGTAGTTGATCACCTTAAGAAGTGGTTAGGGCTGTCCCGGTGCAAAGGCCACCGCCGCGCCCCATTCCCGTGTCTGCAATCGGGCTGTGAACTTTCCGGTGGGGTAAGTTCTCCTTTAAGAAAGCGAACTGTTCCTTATGCATATTTAAGGCTGTTTGTCTGCAGTGCCCAGCTGACACGGGGCTGGAAGCTCGCTCACACGCGGGACCCGAGCTCTGGAGGAGTAAATCATCCTCACTTCAAACGCACCCTCTGCCGGGGCTCCAGTTGGGAGCTCCTTGCCATTGCTCTAAATAAATGTAAGTCGGAAAGGGGGTGGGGGGGAGAGCCGGGGAGACGAAAGCAGGAGACTGAGCCTATTTAGGGAGATGAGTAGGGTATTTTGGTAATTTCCATCACCAACATCCCTTCACCCCTCACCCCCTCCCCCCTCTCAAAAAAAAGCAAAATCCTTTTCCTTGGATTTTAAAATACAATTCAAAACAATTTATATTACTTTTCGCCCAGTCTAGGGGCTCCTGCCCCTTCAGCACGCTTGGATCCCTAAGATCAGTGAGGTTTACAGATTTCCTATCTCTTTTTGCCCTTCACGAGAGCGCTTTGCTGAGTGCGCAAGTGTGCTTGTGAACAGAGGAGAGGAGCACCGGAAGGGTAAGTGAACCCCTTGCTTCAGCCGGGGGGGCCGGAGGAGACCTCTCACGTCACCCGCGGATCAGAGGACTCCTCTGTCGCGCCGGGGGTGGGATCCCGGGAAGTCTCTTCAGCCTACAGAGAGCGGGGGGAAGCCTTCCGGGGATGCGAGTGCCTTGGAAAAGCCCCCTCCACAGCTAGGCACCCTGCCACCTCCGCGCGTGTGTACTTTTGTACGTGTGTGCGGAACCACAAAATGTATTGGAAGGTCAGGCTGGTGAGCTTCCACTGCAGCTCAAATGGGAAGGAGCAACTTTCAGTGCACTGCTCTTAGTGGTTTCCTGCCTTTTAAAGTGAACTTGTTCGAGTGTGTTATTCAAAATGTGGTTCAGTAGTTATGCCTTCAAATTAAGTTGCTTCTCGGTCCTCATCGGGAAAAGCAGACATGTGTCCTCAATAGTATAATATATATATATATATATATAAAACAAAAATCTACTAGGTACTTTATGATTCCATCTGGAGAAATTAAAAGCCCAGAGCTGTAATGTTTATTCTTATATAGTTTACAAAAAAAGGGGGAAATGTGTGAGACACATGTCTCCCTCCAAATATAACCAAAGTGCTTTCCCTTCTGGTTAAAAAGTTGCATGCAAATGTTTTCATTTTAACACTCTCTGCCACCTGTACTTTTCAGGGAAACTTTTCTTGGCGTTAGTGACGAAGCACCAATAGCACTTATTAATGAATTAATTATTATTATGGCTGCTGAATTGACTTTAAGTGCTTTGGAGGCGAAACTGATCCATGTTAATCAGCTACAATTAATTGTGTTTCAGCTGCTGCTTCAAACAGTTTCAAAGACGAAGGCGAGAAGGCTGTGCATGGGGTGTAGAGAAGGGGGTGATCCGGAGACCTCTTCCCGGCCCTCGGGCCCCTTGCTCAAAGATCTCCTCTTGGGTTGCAGAAACCTGCGTAATGTTGTCCCGGTGCCCGCGTCAGGTCACACAAAGGTGCGAGGGGCAACTTAGATGACAAACTCCTCTTTCTCCTACCAAAAGCTGCGCAGATTAAGAGAGTCTAGGATTTAGGAGCGCAGCCCCGCAGGGAGATTTCCCTCAGGAGTTCGCATTACGGCGAGGGCAGCGGGCGTGGGCTTTGCTGTGCCGTCTCTGCTTGGCCGCTTTGGTCAGGGCTTTTGTGTTGGCGGCGGAGAAAAGGAGGCAGCGGTGGGCAGCGAGGCCGAAGGGGTCCTCAGAGTCCTCTCGCGGGGGGGGGCGGCGACTGCATCCCGCGTCCAGGAGCATTTGGGGAGAGGGAAGCTGGGGAAGAGAAGAAAACAGCTCCCCGAGGGGACAAGCGACAGCTGGGCTCTGTGAATGCCAGGGAGGCCAGAGGGGCGGCCTCAGGGCCGAGGGCAGGAAAAGCTGGGTAGCGCAGACCGGCAGCCGAGACGCCAAGAGGGAGGCTATGCTCTGCTGTGCAGGGGACCCCGCCGCCGGCGGGACTTGGGTGCTAGGGGTCCCAGGCGGGCTCAGCCGGAAAAGCCAGGGACGAGCAAGGCTAGGGAGAGGCGTTGAGACAGCCGGGCAAGGCCTGGGAAAGCTTCCAGGGTCGATATGCCGAGGGGAGGCCCAAGGGCCGCCGTTTGGCCAGTCGGTCACAGGGGGCCCGTGTGTGCCCAGCACGGCGGCAGCGGGGGAGCGTCCCCTCCTCGAGTGATAGAACCCGAAAGCGGAGAGGGTGCTGACTCAGGTGGACAGGGCTGGGGTCGGCATGACTGGGCCGGGGGCCGCGCACCGGCTGCCCGTACCCCCAGTGGGGACTGGTGGCGGGGAGGCGCTGGAGACAAACTTGCCGTCTTTTGCCAGGGAAATGGGATTTTCCACAATGATAACGACCCCTCTTCACAAAGATAGGGGCGGGAGAGAAAGAGAACTGGAGATTCTCCCCGGGCTGGGCGCCTCGCCCTTGCCCTGCCTGCCCCTTGGCCTCTGGCCACCCCGGGGGCTGAGCCCGTCCCGGGCGGCACCAGGCATCGTCAAGTACTGCTTGTCCTTAGAGATTTACACTTCGCAAAAGTAAAGCTGTCCCCCGCCCCAGCCTTCAATGCGACTTTTTTTTATGTCAGTCCGCAGAAAGGCAATTGGGAAACTCTATTCCCTCCCATCCTCTTTGGAATTGTGTTGCTGGGATTTTTTGCGGTTTGATTATTTTTTAACTTCTCTCACTCCAGCTCTTTCTCAAATACTCCCCCTTCCTCTCTCTCTCTCTCTCCCTTTTTTTTTTTTTTTTACTTCTCCTTCATCACATTGACTCTGCTCAGCTTTTGCTTAAGATGAGCAAGGAAAAAAATCAAACCACTCCACCCTATATGTGCAAACGGATCTTTCTTGGGGAAAAGTAAAACAAACAAAACTCTTTTTACCTGCAATAGAAGATAATGTATAAAATTATCCATCCACCCCCCCATCCCCCCCTTCAACCATCCTATATCGAATGCAGCTGTAATTAATTGAAAATTGTGGGAAGAGATGCGTGTGAACGCAATAGATAAGGTCAGTCGGGTAGACCGAACATCTCGTTCCTGCTCATCACGGGTGGAATCGTTTTCTCCAGCTGGGATGGATGGTGGTGCAGGTCTCACAGAGGTATAGGATACAAATCTTCTGTTCTCGTCTACCACAAAAACAGGCTTAGTTGGATGAAGCACCCATATTAACCAACTTTCCCCTTCTCTTGTTTTATTTATTTTGGTTGGATACGGGACCGAGGTGGTCAAAACCAAACAAAAGCACTTGCGTTTGTGTCGGCACTTTGTCGTCGGGGCAGCACACGCATTAGATTATTCCCCAGGATTTATTTGCATGCAGCTGCAAACCCACAACCCGGCTGCTGACCGCTGCGCATAAAGGGCTGCCGGGGCCGGCCCCTGCCCGGCCGCCGCGGCTCCCAGTGGGAACACGGCCCGGGGGCCGGGGGTGGGGGGAGGATTTGGGAGTGGGTTTGCTCCCGACACGGCCCGGGGGGATGGTCACAGAGCCGGCAGCAGCAGGGTCCCTAACGCAGCCAGAGGCTGCAGGTGCTGGGGACGGGGGAGAGGTGGGGGCGGCGCCGGCCCGCAGCCCCCCTCCCCGCCAGCCGGCTCGCCCCCAAAGGCAGCCGCAGCTCCCACTAGCCTTGCTCACAAGCACATCTTAGAAAAGCCTATGTCCCGGGGAAAAAAAAAGACCGGTGGCGGATCCTCGGGATTTCTCAGAGCTATTTTCAGTGCTTTGAAATTTGCAGTAATGTTGATGCTCTTTTTCTCCCCCTTTCTCTTCTCTCTTCGGCCCAATAGCGTTTGACGAGGGAGCTATTAACCTTTGAAGCAAGGGCTTTAAGTTCAAACCACCTCCTTCGCTACCCGCTGTATGCCTCTCCCCTCCCCACACAGAGGTACGATTCGAGGATGGATTTGGCTGCATGGGATCGATGTAAATGTCTCCTCAGGCCTCCCTCTACCTCGGTCTACGCTAAGTCTCCTTCATCTTCTCCCGGAGTACCCGGTGAAGGCGCAGGGTTCCTGGAGCTTGAACTGGCTCCCCTCCGAGAGCAGAGGGAGCAAAACCTGCCTCCGAAGCGGGGCCGGCTGGGGAATGAGCACCACGGCAGCGCTGCCGTAGTCTGGCCCGTCTCTCCCTTCATGAGGGGATGGAGGGGATCAAGCCAGCCATCCACAAGTTTAGGAGGACTTCTGCCCATCCCTTGCTCCGACGGCCAGCATGGGACTCTAGGAGAAGAGGAAGAAAAACTGAGTTCAGGGAACTTAATTATTTTTCAGAGGAAAGAGGTGTTCTCACTCCATGTAGGCTCCTTCGACCGGGCGTGAGCAGGGGAGGCCCCTCCGGGATCTTCCGCCAAAAACACAGTGGGGCTACGGAGCGGGAGTTCCCAGACAGGGAGGACAAGGTTGGGCGGAGGGAAAATCGGCCCGGGAGGGAGAAGCTGGAAGGGCAGTGGGGATACACACCGAGGGTCACGTTCGCCCACTGCAGCCCCATAGCAGTGCGTGGAGATGTCGCGCTGCCCCTTGGCCAGGCCACGCCGCCGCAGGAGGGAATCCCTGCGTGCTGACAGGCCAGGGCTGGGCGCGGCCAGGGCGGCCGGAGGGCAGCCCACCCCACCGGGCCGCCCCGTCTAACCCCGAGCTCCCCGAGTGCGGTAGGGATCCGGCCGGTCTGAGCAGGTACTGGAGGGCGTGTCTCCAACCCCACACCCCCAGAAAACTGGGGAATGGGAGGCTGGAGTGCTCGCGCAAATTAGGATGCCACTGTGGGTTACAGTGGGCAGCACTTGTGAGCAGCAGGTCAGCATCACAAGTGGCCAGGGAAAGCGTGGGGAAAGGCAGGAAGGGATGAAACCATTCGCAGACTCCTTGCGGAGTTGGGGTGTGTTGTCATCTTTGTTTTGGTTGTGTTGTTTTGTTTTGCAGGAGACTGGGACAATAGCTGGAGTAGATTATTCATTCCCGTAGGCAATACTTCCCTGTATGGGCTTCAGGATGCAGTTGGAAGCTTGGGAACAAAGCGGGCATCGAATGTCAAGGTAACTGGTCCCCTTCCTTTGTTTATGCTATTGTTAATGACGGGGCTCACTCAGCCCTGGCCTCAGCCGTGCTGTATGGCATTAATATTGACTTGAGAGAATAGGCAGGGCAATTAAAAACCAAACCCAGAACAACAGCAGCAGCATCCAGCCTAAACCCAGGTAAAACACTCCTCCTCTGGGCTACTGAGAGTGGTATAGTAGTCTTGACTGGTATTCATAGAAACATGCACACAGTTCATAAAATTAAACACATCCTTATACAGCATTTACACGTAGGGAAAACACCATAACCCTGTCCTTCACTACCAAATCAAAAGGGAAAGGACATTATTTTCAAATACCCACCTATCAGTATAAGGGAATTCTCATCAGGAAAAAAAAATTAAAGAAACTAATAAATTATTTTTTTAATCATGATAATCTAAAAGTAGCAGAAACCTGTGCGTTTATTGACTCATTTTCTTCTTCTCGAGGTAGCAAATGGTATTTAAAGTTCAACATTTCACACAGCTCCTTGTTTTGTTTAATTTCCTTGACAATCTAGGCAATTTCAGCAAATAGAGGTAAAAATTTTGGTACACATCTGAGTATGGATCTGCATAAAATAGAGTAGGTGAGAGAACTGGGGAAAGATGTTTTATTTTTTTAAGAAGATAAAGGAGTACATGTTTGCAAGTGTGTGTGCATGCATATGTGTGAGAGTGAGAAACAAATGCAGATTTGCACCTTACATTTGATTTTGTGCTTTATTGTGGACTCCGAAACAAATATCTATTAGATTTCTCTAAGCATGTCCCACTCAGGCAGACAGACCCCTGTTTTGAATGAGAGTTCCAGGTGATGAAAGTAATGTATGTTATTCCAGAACAATTCTTTATCAACTCTTTTTTTTTTTTCCTAGAAAGATTAATTTCATCTCTCCTATCCTGGGCCCATTTTCTATGAGTCAGGGATATCATAATGATCAATGCCCAGCACTTCTCATATCTTTTGTACCTGGCAAATATTTGTAATGTTTTGAATGTGGAGGGGACGTGAAGAGATGAACCCAATCTCCGCTTGGGAGTATCCTCATGAGTACTCACACAGAGGGAGGAAAAATCTAAACAACCAAGCCAACCTGTTCAGAAGATCCTCCTGCCCAAAATTCTACAGTCATGCAGTTAGTTTTTGTATTTTATCTGCCTGCTTGGTGGAAGGGTCTACATACATCAGGCTATCTGGATTTATGAGACCAGCTCCAGGTGTACATTAGTACTCCAGTTGAAAATGGAACCTGGAGTTGTTGAGCAAACTGTTCCTGCTTGAATGCTGTCTAATCAGCTGTGTGGAGCACTGGTAGGGAAGTAGCTCCAAGTATTTCTAAAACTAATAACAAAAAGGTTACTATATATAAAATGTTTATACAGCCCACATTCCCTCAAGTTGTTTAAATTTTAGTTGGATGCACATAAATTTAGCAGACATACCTGGTTTCCCATTAGTCAGTCCCTGCTTTTTCAAATCAATTGATTTCAGTTTGAAAGAATGGCCCCATATGCAAGACAGTCAACAACCCTTTGACTTTCACTACTCAGTGTGGACCTCAGGAAGAAGTAGCATGCGTCTTTGTTATTTCACATGCGGATTGCAGGCCTACTATCAGGGAGGGTAAGAGTCCCCAGCTAGTTCCTCCTTTCTAATCCATTTTCCCCCTTCTCATCTTAGGCTTCTTTTGAGGAAGAAATAGTTCTGCCGGGACCCCATGCCTGGACTTTGGAGGGCATGGCGCAGTGGTCTGATATGAAAGCACTGTTGCTGCAGATGGAAACTCTCCTCTGTATCCTGAGACTGGCAGGAAAGGCAGCAAAGGGACACTTGAAGTAACCAAGCATCTGGCATCAAGCCTGACAATCCACTTCACACTATGTGAAGGAAAGTTTGTTCCAAACCACATACTTTGTGGTGCTCAATACTAGTGTCAAATTGGTTTGAACTGTCCCAGGTCTAAAATAAAGATCTCCATTGTGGAATGCCAGTGAGTTTGTCTTCCTAAACCTTCCCTATTTATGTTGAAGGTACAGAGCTGATCTAATGCTGTCTTCACCCATGGATGGATGCAATAGGAACAATTCAGAAAAGTTCTGTTTAGCTTTTTTCCCCTTGTAGTTGAAAAAATGCAAGCTATCAGAAACAAGCCTATGTTTGAAGGTACAGTTTTCAACATGTGAGTGGGAAACATATGTACTGGCACTATTCGACAGCTCTGTAAGGGCTGTGCTTGAATTTTGGCTTTTAATCGCAACTTTGTTAGAGAGAGATGCAAAATGGAATGGAACTTGATTATTTGTGCTATAGCCTTGTGATGCTCATCCTATAACTGTTGGGGAGAGAAGCAAAACACTCTGCTAAAGCTTTGGGTGAGCCTGAGTTTCAGGGGGACTCTAGTCTTCACAGGTTCTCACTTCACTCCATTTCTTCCCTTAGTATTTGTTATATGGGTTTTCTTTTTTTTTGTTTACGTTTCAAAGTCAGTACAGACAATCTTGCTGAGAGAGAGAGATCTCCCTCCATTGCAAGATCACGCTTGGAAAATGCCTATCCACTTTGACTGCCCCCCTTCAAGTCATCGTCCCCCTTTCAGGGGAGAAAAAAAAGCCTTAAAAGAGAGAAGCGGGGGTGGAGGGAAGGGGGAGAACCTCTGATTCCTCAGTGACCTGCACACCTCGGACAGACCTCCAAGATCCCCTCTGCCTCCTTCAGACAAGCCCCGACAGAGAGAAAAACCCCACATGCCTGAACTTTTAACGTGGCTTGGGATTTATACAATTTTAACCACCTCGGGGGGGAGGGAGAGGGCGACAAGAGAGAGAAAAGTTTGGATTTAACTCTTTGTCGCTAAAAAAAACCACCACAATCCAAACATCCAGCCATCAGCAAAAGCGCCCAGCGTCTCCGGCAGCCGGTGCCCTCCCGCCACACAACGGCAGCGGCTGGCAGGGAGAGGCAGCTCCAGCCCTGGCTGCCGGCACCCTGCGTGCAGCCGTGCCCCGGGGCTCCTCTCGCTGCCCCGCGGAGGGGGCCGCCCTCCCTCCGAACGCTGCGGGGAAAGGCAACCCTGCCTGGGGTCTGCGGGGCTGGCAGGGAAGTTTTTTGGTACTGCTAAAGGCATACACACACACACACAAATATATATATATATATATCTGTATATCTATATATATATATCATACACTCACGTCTTTATATATAGATTTATATGTAGGTGTCCAGCCTATGTTTAAATTATTCTATCTATACACACAGTCCTCCTCTGATGAGGTCATTCTCCCATATATATGAGATTCGGTGTAAGATGCCAGAATCTAAAGCCAAGATCTTATCTCTGCCGATCTAAAGGCAACATAAAGTAAATGTTAGCAGAAGGGGAAATAAATTTTGGAGAGAAACATTCAACAAGGTGTCCCTGAAGGCTTTTCCCCCGCCCTCCCCAGCCGATGTGCCCACGCACTTCATGCCAAAGAGAGCCATTTCTGTACAAGAGACTCCTGCTTCAGTGCAAGGACAGACTGCACCCCGCATCGTGGGTCTGTGCCTGGCAGGGGCTGCACCTTGACATTTTTCATCCCCTCTTCCCTTTCCCTAGCAATGCTCTCCTCTCTAATGCACTAATCGGCTGCAGCTTTTTATTTTTATTTTTTTCCCCTGTGGCTCCAAATGTCTTAATTTTTTTTTTTAATTTCAAGAAACTCAAAACGGAAGAGGAGATGCTACTTGAAAGTGTGTCTCAAAAACAAGGTTTTGCTTTGCAGCCATCAGTAGCACCAGGAGACAGCTCCATTAAAAAAAGTAGTTTTCCACTGCTCTTGAAAGCCGTTATTTTTTACATCGCTTTTAGGAAGATAGATTAACAAAACATCACATTTCAAGCCACTCTGATCTGTAATTAAATGGAGGAGCCGGTTTGTATTCTCCTATGGCTTTTACAGAAGTTGCAGTGATCCAAAGTCAGGTTGCTGTGTCAGAGTGGCATTTTTATTAATGAGAATACAAAAAGCTTGCATATTCTTAGCCTGGCTTGAATTTAGTTGCTAAGCAACCGCTGTATGGTAATTCATCCGCGAAATTTAAATCTTGGAGAAAGGATCCTGCGTTTTGCTGAATGGTCGCCACGAGGAAAACAACTTGTGGGACCCGCGGCAGCTGCCGCCGTGGCACCGCGCCGCCCGCCCGTCGGCTCCCCCGGGCCGCCCGCCGCCCCGGGACGGCCCTCCGGGGACGGAGGACAGACGGGC
>VWYI01011849.1:101634-196080 GCA_013399455.1 Anthoscopus minutus
GCCCGAAAGTGTCCCAAGGCAGTGAGGTGCCTCCAATGGACCCGAGGTCTGCGAGGGAGTGAGAGCGGTAATTAAACACAGGCACGGGCACCGCAGCTCGGGGCAACCTGGGTTGCCACGCGGGGTTTTTTGTGTTTTTTTTTCTTTTCCTCTGTCCAAATAAGGCGCTTAAGCCTCTGGAAATGCAATAAAATGACTCGGGGATTTTTAAACATTATTTAATATTTAATCGCTCTATTAAACCTTGAAAAGTGGCTACTTTTCTTCTTCTTTTTTTTTTTTTCTTTTTTTTTTTTTTTCTTTTTTCTTTTTTCTTTTTTCTTTTCATTTTTCCCTCCTTCCCCCCTTCAAGCTGGCCACTCCTTCCCCTGATCCTTTCCTGACTTTTCTGTGTGCGGGAGCCAGCGACAGAGGTAACGCCGGACTCTCCCCGCCTCCCGCCCTGCCCGCACCGGCCGCGCACCCGGCACAAGTTTTCGCCGTCCGGGACACTCGCAGATTAACCTCAACTAAACAGTTTCGACAGCGACCACAGCTTAGCTCGACACAGCTCGGGTCTCTGTCCCTTCCCGAGCACGCCTGCTCTCAGCCCCTTCTCCTCTTCTCTGCTTCCCTCCCTAGGTGATTGCAAGAGGGGACAGAACAGAGAAATTTAGTTGGTGGCTTTGAGTTTTCAAATATTTTTTTTTGGTTTGGGGTGGGGGGGGGTGTGTGCTGAACGAGACGGGACGGGTTGGGGATTTTTTTTTTGGGTGGAATTCCTGCCCAAATACGGCTGCTTCTCACCCCTGCGCTCCCATCCGCTGGCAGGACACTGGGCATGGGCGGATCCGTGTGGCTGCAGCATCCTGCACCGCACCTGCACCCCCGGGACGGGTGGAGGGGTGGCCACGGGGGGCGGGAGCTTGAAGCCACTTTGTTTCCCTGTAGTGGAGCCCCAGCAGTTTCCGTGCTACAAGGAAAGTTTTATTTCTTGCCTCCATAAAGGAAAGACCAATTGGAACCCTGGAAATCACACAGCCCATAAATATGATAGAACCTGGCAAGATGAACTGCCCGCCTAAAAGCCTAACACATACATCGCGAAAAAAAAAAAAAGAGGGAAAGTAAAGGAATCAAAGACAGAAAACGACCTACAAGAAATTTCACTTTTCATTTAAAGTATTCGTGGGTGTTCATTTGGAAAACGGAGTCAAGTTTCCGTGTGTATTGACCGTGAGGTAAAATGGTTGAGTTATTTACATGAACAAAACTTTCCACCTTCCGTGTTTGGCGCAATGAGCACTAGCAATATTCCAGACTAGTAAAACACATTTCCAGAGAGCAATTCTCCTTAGAAACACCGTCACTTGTTTGAGATTTGCAGTTTAGTGAACATTTCCCTCTCCTGTGAAGCGGGCGGGTTTTGGAGTTGAAAGATCCCAGCAAAGTTCATCATCCCGGGGTCGGGATTGAGCAGATTTTCCCCAGCTTTCTTTTGCACCCCCCTCTCCCGCCCTCCCCCTACAGTCTTCCAAGCGTAACCTGCGTTATATTTTAAACAAAACAGGATTTAGAAGTGCAGCTCCTCGGCTGTGTGCCTGCACCAGTTAGCAGCAGCAGGCGACTAGGTACCGCAAGCGAAGAGAAAAACTAACGCTGAAACGAGCAACAAGTTAATTCGGCAGAACTAAACTTTTCTGACTGCCTTTGGAAGAGTCCGGTCCGGCCAGGATTGCTGGCTCCATGCCTGCCGTGGCACCCCAATTGCAAGAGTACTCCAGAGTGCATTTTCTTCTCCCTTTTTTTAAAATAAATGCCTATTTTGTCCGAACGGACGCCTTTGGAAAATGAATGTAGAAGAGATACTGTCGTGGAAATAGTGAAAAGAAAGTGTTTACCATATTTAGTATTCATTTACTTATAGTGGGAAATGATTAGGTATGTACTAATATAACCGTGGAGACCAACTGCCTAATTAGCATTTACAAATTAAAATGTTAAACATAAAGACATATTCCGTATACAGTCTGCTATATGTAAAACACATTCGTGCATAATACAGCAGTCAGCTGCAAACGTGAAGTTGACTGGCTTCCAGATATGTAGCGTTCTTGGCTAATGCGATCTGCTCTGGGTTTTTCAAGCTTACCCATGCTGTAGTTCATAGTTCTTATGACCACGTTGATAGCTGCACTAGGGATATTACACTAACCAATCTGGAGAAAATAGGAAAATACACTGATTACTTTTAAAGGCTGACGATAATAACGATAAACACAATAGGCAGGCGGATCATTTATCCATACCTTTTATTCTGAAGGCTTCACTCGGAACCTTATTTATTGTTTTGAGCATAACAAAGCATTTCGGCTTCTGTAATAAATTAGAACAATAACACAGAACTGCACATGCAAAGCAAGATTCCTTTATTTCCCAGCTGCATAATTTTGATATTACCCAAAGTGTCTTGCTCAGAGTTCACCTCACACGGACTGTAATGAGAGTTGCCAAATGAATGGAACAATCTATCTGTTGACTTGAGCTCAACGTAGACGCATTGCATATGATGGAAACCTAATGCTCCCATCGATGTTAAAATCAGAGGAATACGTAGTTTAAATCCAGACCCTTGAACATGTAGATTTTTATTAATAAGAATAATTGTGCATGTAGGGACATTAAAAGAGGATTTACAAGTTGGAGTGTTTTAAAAGAGATTGTGAAAACCTTAGCCCTGCTTTTATTAGACATGATATCATTCCGATTTGCGTGCTTGCCATCTCAATGGCGTTTCACATGCGATAAACAAACAAACAAAAAAAAGATCCATATGCATTACATAGATTTTCTTTTACATGCATAAGGACTGGAAGTCTTTTAGTGGATAAGAGGGTGAATAATTGTGATACACCAGAAAACACTTCGTGCAGTTTGGCAGCTCTGGTTATTATTATTAGATTTTTTGACATTTGAACTTGTCTATTGTCTGAGGAGCTCAGTGCAGATTGCAGTAGGTCAACCTTAAGGCTGCTCTTTTTGGCATTGCACACAAACATGCACACGCTGTCTGTTCTCCTTGTGTGAATACAGCAGCTAGAGTTTTATCGTGCCTTTTTTTTTAATGCACATCTATTTATATTTATCTAATCCGCTTGGGGTTTTCACGGTGGTGTGATTAGTTTGTACGTGCCTTTATTTTACACCCATTCCTCCAATCTATATATTTGCCTGATGTTGGATACTTTTAGGTACTCAGTCGCTTTTACTGCAGTATAATTCCAGCATCACGACGTTTGATAAAAGGGAGTTCAGTAGTCCTGGTATTAAATGACATATTTCCCCGCAGCTTCGCTCAACTCCATCATGACTCCTACAGTCAAAAGTTAAGGTTATTCATCATCTCCTTGCATTTATTTCCTCCTCCCCTCTCTAAATTCAGCCCCGCCACTCGACTTCTGAAACAATTTCTAGCCGCCTGCCAAGAGTTAGGGGGATAGCAGTGTGGGGGGGGAGGCTGGAGCCCGAAAGTCCGCGGCCGCCCCGCATCCCCGGGAGCGACCCCCACTCCGCCGGCCTTTCCGCGGGCGCGGAACGGGCCGCGGCCACGCCGAGGTCCCGGCAAACGCCCTCCCGGGCGGGGCAGCATGAGCCACTTCTGGGAAGGAAAACGCGAAATAGGGATGGATCCCCCCGGGGTGGGAGGGGGAAGTGGAGCAGGAAAACTGGATCAAACCCGGTAGCAGAGTCAGTTTGTGCTGGGAAAATCTAGAGATTGCGTCTAAATAACTTTTCCCTGGAGTGATTCGCTAATCTTGCTCTTTCTTCTCTAGTTTGGTTGGTGTTTTAAATTGAGGCTCTTCCCTCATCTGCCTAGGTGAACAACAGCCCATGTCTTGTAGCAGACTGTCATTTAAATATGTATCTTTATAGGTGTGTGCATATATAGGTATACATACATCCGGGCGTCTAAGCCTGGATTTGTTCCCCCTTCACTTACCTCTTCTCTCTTTAACAAGAGCCTGATAACGCGTTTAAGGCTTGTTATTTGAACTCTCTGATCAGCATGCAGAAATGTAATTGCAACGTTTTTCATCAGGAAAGAAAAGAAAGAGAAAAGGGGGAGGAAAACTCCCCGCTCCCCTTCACACCGTTACACACACAGACACCCAGTGCTCTATAATCGCTGAGTCACTGTATTGGGGGTCAGTGGGTAAACACGAAGGAGAGAGCAGCAGCTTATTCAAAGCCCCGGCGCAAACCGCATCACTCCTCATCTCCAGCCTGGTGATCCCTCCCCTCCTTCTCCCCCTGGATTTATTACTCCGGACTTGAGAAAGAGTGGCCCAAGTGCGGCCAGAGTCCTTTTTGTGAGACTATATGTCCTCCTCAGGCGCAGTGGGACCCTCTTTGTTCCGGCAGGGTGGAGGGAAGAAATTCAACATTAAAATGCTATTTGGGCTGCCGGGAATGGACGTTGTTTTGTGGGCGCGAGGGGAGAAGGAGGAAAGGGGAAACACCGGCCAGTTCACCAAGGGATGTAAAGAAAGCTTTCCCTTTCTCTTGGGCTGGGCTCTGATCTGGGCATGTTTACTTCTGTTTAAACGCTATTGTTCCTGCCAGCCTTTGACACAAACAGAAGGAGAGGGAGGGAGGCGGGGGGTGGTGGTGGTGGCTGGAACAAAGCTGCTCAAACCCCAGCAACCTCCAAAGGCAGAGGAATACTTCTTCTTTTCCCTTTAAAAATGTATGTGACAAGCCTTTCTGTTTGACGTTGTTTTCTGGGTTCCCCCACTCTCCTTGTGAGCTGAGCAGAGTGCCTGGTTGTGATTCACTTACCAGGGCCCATTTAAAGAGGTACATGTCCCCCTGCTAGGTGCCAGGGAGCCTCGGAGGGACAGCTTCTCCAGCCCCTGGGTCTGAAGGAGAAGACTTGAAATCGGTTTGTGGCAAGCCCTGAAATGGGAAACAAAGAGGCAGAAATGTTGGGAGCCCAAAGAGGGCCTGAAACACAGAGAAGCATTGAGCTTCCCAGAGATGCTTCAGCTTCTCAGCAGGGGACAGAGCAGAATCCTTTTTGGGCCGTCTCTATGCATTTGAGGGCTGGACTGTACAGCCCACATTGAATCAGAGTCATTGTGTGTAAATGAATAAGTGCACATTGTTTTGAGATGCTGCTATTGTATTTGGGGTTGGGGGGAGGAGAGGGTTATATTTCGTGTCTGTGTGTGCGTGTGGGTCTATGTGCTTACGAAAGGTGAGTGCAGATTGCAATAGTTGCTGCTCTATTTTTGTTTGTCAAACAGGGCCCTTCTCTTGGGAGAGGGGCATGTGGCAGATCCCAGCCCAGGATTACATTAATCAAAGCATTATTTCCCCAGGGATGTGCAGCACAAATGATAGTAAATCCTAATAAAATTGGATCGCTGAGAAATTGAACGCTTAAAGTAATCTGCTCTGCCTGATAAAAACTTCAAATTTATAAGATATTATGCATCCCCACCCCCAAACACCTTAGGTATCATCACTATGTGTGTATTATACAACTATCTGTAGGAGAGAAATCACTGCTCAGTTAACAGTATTGAATATATACATAGATATAAATGTGTTTGTATGAGCATGCACACATGTATTGCACACACACACACACACACACACACACACACGCACATGCGTAGAGTCATAAAAAAAGCTAGAATATTTATGCACATAACAGTGATGACTATGGTCAATATTTTCAGGACTTTACATGAAACACTTTTGCTCTGGCAGGTGCTGCAGAAGGCTTGGACAAGGCTGTAAATAATTGTGTACCAGCACTGTAATCTTGCCTGGGGACTTAATTCTCTCTTGCTTTTTACTGACATTCACCATAGGCCTCCATGATGGCACCTGTGATCTCAGCCCCCTGAACAGCTTTGCTTTTTAAACATGGGACCACATGGGGTGGTATGAAAGTAAATTTTTAAAATTAAAAAATATATGAACATGAATATTTGAAGCTGAATTTAGAAAGCCTTTGAGGTGATGAATTCCAGAAAGAAACTATCTGGGACTGGATGGGCAGAGTTGAAAGAAGGAAAGGTGTTCCCAGGCCAGTTATTAAGCCTCAGACATGCAGCACACTGTGCCCGCAGTCTCTCAGTACAGGGCCAGGCCATCACGGGCCAGCAAAGATCAGGGTAGCTGCCGGACATTTGCTAGCTTCAGACCCTCAGTCTGTGCTACTTCCTCTCTGCAGAAAGAAAGTTTATTTATAATTGCTGCCATAGGAGATGACAATAAGCTCATAGACATCTACTGTCCAGCAGGAAAAAAAAAATTGCTTTCCCTCACCCCCACAAAGATCTCTGTGCTTCCATATGTGAAAGTGGAAGAAGGCATTTCCACTCACCCAGCTGAAACTCTTTGAAAGGCTGTGAGCCTCCCCCGGCGTTATAAATGCCGATTGTTCCTCCTACCCTCGCCGTCCCGGGACCCTGTTACCCCCGCGGGAGTTGGCCCTGCCTCTGGCTCCTGCCTACTGCCTTGTGGCCGACGAGTCCCGTACTTCTCTCCTTGCCCCTGTCTTTTCCGGCATCGCTAGGCAGCCCGAAGGCAGCTTATCCCTTTTCCTAGCGTGGGTTTTCCTTCCTCGTACTGGCCCCGGGGGCTTGAGGAGAAGGGCGGGCAGATGTGGTCCTGACCCCACAGCGCCCCGCACCCTGCCCTGGCCTGCTGGCATCTGTCCCCTCTGCCTGCAGACAGGGGAGCGGCGGAGGGGCGCGGAGCCCTCTCCCAGCCCCGAAATGACGCAGCCCCTGTTCCAGCATCGTCTCCCGTTTGGGCTGGCTCCATTTCAGAAGCTGTCTCCCCCCACCCCCTTCTTCCCAGCCTTCCTCCTTCCTCCTCCTCCTCGCCTCACCGTCACTCTCAAACAACCCCCCCCTCCCCACGCCTCGCGCCCGCTTCCCCCCGCCGCCCCAAACTCCTTCCTCAGGACCGTGGGATGCGGGTGAGCTCTGGTGAGAGTTGCCGGTCTCCATTTCTTTGCGGAGAGCCGCCGGGAGCGGTGAGGCAGCCGTGACGGGGGGGAGCGGTCGGGGGGTTAGGGAGGCGATGACTGACGGAAGGAGGGGGATCCGCACCCCCTCTCTCCCCATCAGAAGCAGCCGCTGGTCCCGGGAAGGTGCAGCCCCCGCGCCTCGCCGGCCCCGGCCCCTCGCTCCTCGGTGGGCAGCGCTGCCCCGCTCCGGCACTCCCGCCGCGCTCCCGCACGACTCCCCTCGCTCTCCCCCACGCGTGTGCGGACGGTGAGGGACCCATTCACCTCGCCAGTGACGGTGCTTTTTCTCATTATCCCCCCCACCCTCCTCCAAAATAATAAAAAACCCCAACTATTTGCATAGCGTTCGGCATCCTCGCTCAGTATTTACCCCCACTTTTTTTATCACCCGTCTACCTCCGCCTAGACCGACCCTTCTGCCCCACCCCACTCCTCCGCATCCCGAGTGCAACCGGATGGCAAAAATCAAAGCTGGCTCCAATTTACCCCAGTTGTCTTCCTTTGAACACTCATAAGGTAGGTATGGTGGGATGCTGCGCTCCCACTCCCCATGTGCTCAGTGAGGTGCCTTCCTCTCCACCCTCTCCCCCAGCTCTCTGTTCCTTAATTGGCTCTATCTTGATGTGCACTTGTTTTGTTTAGCCTATTTTACCATTGCGGACGAGATAGGCAGGAAAAGGAGCGTTTGACTTGGTATGTCTCTCTGATTTTTTTTTCCCCTCTCCCTGCCTTCCGAAGTTAATTTGCATTCGAGGTCTAATTCATGTTTCAAAATCCTGCCATTTGAGGACCTTATAGGAACAGGGCATTCGTTTCTATTTTTGAGGAGGAGCCTCTCCTACATTTGCTCTTTCTGTATAATTTCATTGTGTTCACAAGTGACAGGGATTTGCATCAGTTATTTTGCAATTTATTTTTTAAAAGAGTTGGATCAAATTTTCTTATTTTTAAAATTGCCGAGAGAGCAAATACTAGGCATTAGAAAAGGAGCATACATTATTAACAATGTTGCAAACTTAGTCACAGACTATATATTCATATATATGTATTAGTCTGTACTCCTTGAAGTTGGATTTCTGCCTCCTGAACATCTTATTTTGATGGCAGTCAGAGAAAGTCAACTATACAAATACTAAAGTGTATTTATAGTTCCTTACATCTATTTACAGGTGATTTTACTGCTGTTTGCTACTCTTGCTCCAGCACTTAGTGATTATTTCACTCCATCAACGCATTTCATACGATTAGATGCTGCTTTACTCATTAAAGAGTTTCCAGTTTATCCAGGTGTAACTTTCATCCACATCTCTAGAAATAGCTATGTGGCCACATGGACTTTATGTAAAGTGTATAAAATATAAATGGACATATAAAAAGATTGGTTTATGTCCATGGTTCTTTCAGGTTTTTAAGTGTGATGAAGAATCCATCAATGCTGAGGCCTTTATGTGTCCTTTAAGGACTTCTTTCATGTATTTTATTTGTAACTATAAAATGAATTTTCTTTTTGTATGTAGTAATTACACGAATGGCATATGTGCATATGAGGCCTTTCAAGTATTTCTGTACACGCATAAATTTATTTTTCACAAATGTATATGTGTGTGTACGTACGTGTTTATATATGTGTGTGATAAAAAAACGTGCTGGAAGAGAAAACTGCCCAAAATAAAAAATATTCACAAAGGAAAAGCTGTTAATGTAGTTCACTGGGAGTTTGTATCTGGTACGTGGCAAAAGTCACTTTAGTTACTTTAGTTACTTTAGACTTTACTGTAAATACCTACATACACTCCCATCTCAGCATAAAAATCTCTCTGTGTGTATTTGCCCTTCTAGAACTAACTAAATGGGACTACGAATTATGCCTAAAGAGATGCCACTGGTATAAAAAACGTATAAAATAGTAATGGAATATGGAATTTTATATAGTGCCAACAACTTTAGCACAATTTTTGGCATAAGCAATTTAGTGCAATTTTATTTGTCTGAACCAGAATGATATTACAAAGTGAATTAATAGAACATTAGTACTGAAAAAAAGAAACAGTTCTTCCTTTGAAATATGAAGTGCCACTAACTTGAGATGAAACCTGAAAGTCAGTGAATAATAGATGGAAAATATTAATATTTTAAATATATCATATTTAAAATTGCTGTGAACTTAAACAAGATTTCATATCAAGAAAAACCAAGTAATTCATTTTAGGTTCTAATCTTATATGCAATGTTTTACAAATGAAGCAACTCACTAAAGAAGGGAAGTCAGGTATGTCAGCATATCTTGTTATTTTTCACATGAAATATGGTCATTATGGAATATGGATTTAATTTTGGAAATGATAAAAAGGAACGCTTATTTTATTTTTTCTACCATGATACAAGAAAAACATTTTTAAGTAGATGATTAATTAGATGAAATGGACTGATATGGCCCATAATACCTGCATGGGCTTTTATACCTCGTGAAACCTCACCACAATGGGACCTTTATAAAAAGTATGAAGTCAAGTAATGCAATCATATTTTATATTTAGAATGGAGTTGATATGATTCAGTTTAATGCTGTGAAAAAGCGAGCCCTCTGGCACTCAGCATTAAATTATTTTAAAATAACTCCTTCAAGTAAAGTTAGTAGAAAGACTGCACCATGGTTGAAGCCAAGCACTAATGCTCAGGGGTAAACTTGATGCCACTGCTTGCCTTGCCATCCGTTTTAGCATGGACAAGGTGTTACCCTTGGATGTCTCCTTAGTTTAAGGTCTATTGGCTCCAATATTTCACTGTCCTTCTCCAATGAAGAGGTACAACTCAGCCTCTGGAAGCCAAACCCGTGCTGCTCAAGATGGGCCAAATCTTGTTTGCCCCATTCATTGAAGTCTTGTGGAGGTCTGTTTGACTGGAATGAGCAGGATCTAGCTCTCATTCTGCTCCCTGAAATATTTCCATTAGACCTTAATATCAATGGAGAGATTATATTTGCATTTATTTTATATGAATGAAGTTAGGTCTGAGGACTACATTTATCTTGCCCTTGAGCCTCAATCTAAGGGCTACATCCTACACACTTTGACTAGTGAATCAGGCCAACAATAATTGTGGTCACTACATACTGATATGTAGGAAACACATTACTAGGCATTTTGAATAATCAAAATACCCCCATGTCCATATCTTTGCATCAATGGGAAGTGCTGGATGTGTATGAGCTTAGCAGAGAGGGCAGTTGTGTGTTCTGAAGACTTAAGACTGTAATGAGGACTGTTAGCACTTGTGAAGTGTCTCATTGAAGGACAGCAAAAGTGTGGTTAGTCCATAGAGTGGTTCCCACATAGCTCCCACATAGTTGCTCCCACTATGAGCTGGTTGCAGGTGCCACAGAAAAAGATAGGGTGGTGATGGTGGGATCAGGACACAGTTGCCACTTGCTACATAAGTGGATCTTTTTCTGTCCAGTTTTGGCCAAAGCTCTGGGACATTTACTACGGTTCTTTCAATTATCTCCCCTTAATTTCAGTAGCTTGTGTTTTCATTTCAAATGCCCAGTGTTCTTTGGAAACTCACTATGGGTATTTTAAATTCAGAATAACTGTGATGAGAAAAAACCCATGCTTTTCCTTTTTAAGCAGTTTTACCATTTAATCAGTTTGTTTAAATATGCATTTCTCTGCTGTAAAATAACCTTTCTTTCTGCATTTATGTGCACAATCCTAACTCACAGCAAAAAAAAACATTTTAAAACACTGTGTCATGCTTATAGGATAATTATTAATCTTGTCAGGATAAAAAGCGTACTAAAAGTGTTCTATACAAAGGTTTGTGCCTCAACATTTTTGAGAGTTTTTTTAAAGTAATCAGAGATGTCATAACAGGGGGAGAAACCATACAATATATAGCATGTAGTACAAGACTCCTACAGAACTATTTAGAAATACACAAAGCTTACTTTTTCTCCTTTTGGTTTGTAGATTACTTGATGAAAAGGTATGTTTTTATTTTTATTCCTGCTTGTGTCTTACAGTTCTATGAAGGTGATGGAAAGCTACGAATTCCAGATTTTAGTAGTTATATATGATATAAAACTAAGGAAGAAAAATGTTCATTATATATATCTGGAGGGATAAATACACAATAACCATGCAATCCAATAACAGGAAGAATAATTATTTGACAATAAACCCAGTGTTAAATACAAGCAGATTAATATTGCCCTAGTGAGAAATACAGCAAATAAAATGATACTACAAAAAGACACTTATGAAACTTCTATATTTAGAACTTTTCTGGTTGAGTTTAGTCATTTGTGACAACTAGATATGGTCAGCCAGTCAAAACTTTTCTGTCTTGGTTTTCCTATCCCATATCTACAAATCCAAAAATGCAACTTGTAGTAACCGTGCCTCATGTTAGGGGGGTGATTTTGCTGCTTGTTTTCTTGGATATTGCTTGAGACTTGATTTTGCATACCCTGACTCATGCTGAAATTTTTGTGCATGTAAGCAGTGTTTGTAGGGTCATATATTTATTTTGTGCAAAACGGACAGCTTTTTCATACTGGGAATTCCTATAGGCATGGAAAAGTAATACTGTAGGAAAGTGACTATTTTTCAAGGACATTGGGCATTTATTCCTTCATTTGACTTCACTGAGAATGGTGAAAACTCAGTATTAAAAAATAAAAACCACATTTTTCTTTAGGAAGTCAAGGGTTGACCTGGGAATCTGACTTGTGTATCTCTGGCTATAATAAATGGTAAAATTCTATAGCTGGAAATGTCTGTTTTTATCTTCGCGTGGGTTTAGCATCAGCCATACATATATAAAATGCAAACGTACCTTTCCTCATGTGATAACTGTTTGCTTTGCCTTTTTCTTCTAAGAGGTAGAAAAAATTATTAAACCACTACTGCCCTGAAAAAAAACAGACAGAAACAATGGAAATTATAGTTCATTACTCAGTTAAGAAAATAAGAAGTCTATAATCTGCAGAGGGTGAATTGTTATTTTACATGGTGCTGATTTGCCTTTCTGAAATTAGGATACTTGTACTGAACTCTTCCAGCTCTTTTTATTGCTATTAGGAAAGAATAAGATGCAGATTTCAAACACATATTAGAGGGACAGATTTTTCCACTGCGACACTCTGAAACCTAAGGAAAATATAGCAAACTTTCCTAGGAGCCACCAATGGAGAGTATCCGTGCACGCTTCTGTGCCAGTGAATGCTGTAGCAGGTTGTGTGCATCTGGGGCTACGGGTTTTCTTTTCAGAAGAGGATAGCAGAAGAATCAAAAGCCATGACTAGTTATTGATTAAAGTCCCCTCAGAGTAGCACTGTCAAGTTTTGGGATCAGTTTTGGTTGGATAGTATTGAGTTGCAGCCGGAAAAGGAGCCCAATCCAAAGCTCTGTGCACCCCCTGTGCCCACATTCGGGGAATAATTCCTTTGTCTGCAAGTGCTGGTTGAAGCCATGACCCTCCTTCCAGCAATGCCCAGAACAAGCTGGCCCCATGGCTCCCAGTAGGAGCTGTGGTCTCTGGGATGGCAGAGATGCAACCCTTTGTTGTGTAGAACCCATAAGGACGGGGTTCCCCTCTTCTTCCCAATGCCAAATTTGCACTTTGGTTTCATCTCTAATCCCTCTAGTAGGGTTTTTAAAATTTAAAATCCTAGCTTCATTTAGAAATGACTGGGCTGTGCTCAGCTCTGGCTGTCTTGATAGATTTGAAATTCCAGGGAAACCTCAATACTGGCATTTTCTAAAGAGAGTAAGCAAAACACACTGGAATATTAATAGGTGAAACATTTTAAAGGGGTAACATCACTTTGTAATTTAGTCTGTTAAAACATATAGGCTGAGGCAGCTTGGGGGAGTTGCAGTAAAGTCACAAGTGTTCACAATTTAAAATTTCTTCATTTTTATGATTTTTTTTTCCTGCCACTGTAAAAGATCCCTGGAGACAATGGGGCTGTGACACTTAGCAACAGGTTATCTTCACTGTGCAGGGAGCACCATAAAAAAACCACAAAATGGACACACAGAATAAAATACAACACTCGCTCCTGCTTCCCAGTTTCTCTACTTTCTGGTGTTAAATTACATCAGCAATGGGCAAAAATGAAAAAACCCAACCAAACAGATGGAAATGTCATCTCTAAACTGGCTGAGCCTCTGCAAATTTGCTTGAAGAACTATCTCAAAAAACATTATAATAATAATAGAACATTCTACACTGTTCAGAACTTTATTTTAACATAAATTTATGGAGCTGGTCACACACTAAAAAGGGGAAAGTTTGGTACTGCGGTTGCTTTGGTTTATTTTTCACCATTGTAATGGATACTGGAAAACAAAAGAGGATATGAATATAGCGCGGTTTGTATTTAGATTTGAGTGACAATTTCACTTGGTGTAAATGTCTTTTTAAAAAATTTATTTTCCTTCTATCATCCTATTGAATTGTAGAAGACATTGATATAGAAGAGCTGGAATTATTTAATAACCAAAATTAGGAGTGTTTTTTCTAGTATGTTTCTTATATTTCTCATTGCCAACCTCTTCACTGATATGGAATCCTGAGGTTCCGACTAAACTAACTCATGGTGTAGAATGGGCTGTTACAGAGTGAGATGATAGATGCATTTATTCCTCACATTCTAAACCCACTTGTTTATAAAGCAATAGAAAGCAAACCTTTTCATAGAACTTCAAAAACCAAGCTCAAGGACAACACTACTATCACACCTTTCATGGTACGTTTTTTTCAGGTGTCTGCCCCTGATTTTAATCCAAAGGAGCTGCTTTTGGAACTGGTCTGTCTGGCTTTGGTGTTTGCCTGCTGAGGAAGAGGTATGCCCTTTGTCCCTCACCTGCAGATGGCTTTTGCTTTACTGAGGCAAGCACTTCCCAGTGGGCTGCATTCAGAAAGTGCTTTTTGTAGCATTAGTACAGAACCAAGTTACAAAAGAATATTAATCTAATACATTCCAAAATTCAAATATATGTGATTAATAAGCATTATTATCTATAAATAAGGCTCTAATGATACTTTGGCAGTGTTGTAAACACAAGAATCAGAAGCAATTATTGTCATTATTGTACTGCAAGTACTTTCCATGAATACCAAATGGATATTACTGTCCAGCTCTTTGGCACATAGAAATCCTGTAAAGAACAGTTGTCAGTCAGTAAGGCCTGGCCGGCTGCTGTTAAATACGTTTGTAAAATGTAGTGTACCTAAAGACAAAGCCGATGAGTTATTAAAAGCAAGATGATTGATTAAAAAATTTATTCTTTGTCCTTTGCAACACCCAAAATTATGTTAAATAAAGCCTGTAAGAAAGTTTTCCCATCCTGTGAGATGAACTGTTTGTATGATGTCTGTGATTAAAAATGGAAATGGACTCTCTGCTAAAAACACTGCCCTTCTTTGTGTGAAACAGACAAAGGTGAGGATGTCCCAGCTGAAAGGTGGTGTGTAAATAATGACAACATCCCCCCACCCCCCAGCTGTAAGAGGTAACCCAGGATTAGTTCTCAAGGATGCAGGAATAAAGGGATCTTAATCTTCATCACATTTACCTGTCCCCAGTTTGTACAGGTCCCGTAATCTGGAGTCATGCTGGCGGCCGGGTCCCATTCTCTGTGACACCCTCACTTGCCTGCCTTTGGCAGTCTCACCTCCCTCACCAAACCTTGCTGCTTTAGACGGCGCCAGCCAACAGCAGCATTTTGTGGTGGGTGTCATGTTGTTCTTCGGATGCCAGGGTGTCATCGCGAGCGGGAACAGTGTGGGTCTGACTCTCAAATATGCAGAAAGAAAAAGTAAAAAAAAAACCCCAACCAAACCCCAAACAGTAAGCTTTACTTTCCAAATTTGTGTTTAATTCTTCTTTCCTCTCCTTGATATTTGGGGCGTGCAGCACCCTATACCATGTGGTTTAACATTTTGTTCTCTATTTGTAGGTCAACATTTCCATGATTAAACTTCATCCTTTATTCAGCCTGTTCTGGCTAGGCTTTGCAGCACATGTGATATAAGCTGTTTTCACAGCTAGTAGGCCAAATCTTACTCTGAATAAGGGAGCCAAACATATGTGACTGAGTCAGACACTTAAATCAACTCCTTGGTAAATGGGAGATAACTCCAGGTGCAGTGATGAACACTGAGAACCAAAAAAGTGGGAAGAGTGGCCAGCGTTCCTCTGTGTAGGAAAGGAGACATCCTATGCACACAGGCAGTGAAATCATAGCCCTACCCAAATTTTCCTCTCCTGCATTTGCCTGAAGATACAGAGTCCTCTTCATGGAAGTAATTGGGAATTTTTCTATTCAGGATGAGGTCAGCCTGGGGTAGACTCAGCTGCAGCTAGGCAGGGAACAAGCTGCACAGAAGGGGGACAAGGCAGCAGGAAGTGAGCCCACCTAACTTTTGCAGCACACACAAGAAGGTTGCTAGGGGAACATGGAGCACTTCAGCTACAGCATTATGTTTCTTTCACTTGCCCTCCCTTCATCTCCTTTACCTATCTCGTTTACGGACCAAGGCTGGTAGCTCTTCTTTCTCATGGTGGCAGGTATCGGTTGCTCTAAGTCCATGAAGTTGGACTGGGTGACCTATCCACTTAAATCAGTGGAACAATTCCCAGAAGCATTGGCCATCCAGTGAATGTGAACCACCAGTAAACCTTGATGCAGAGGATTTTTGTTAAAAGACTGGCTATGTGGCCAGCAGCTCTCCTCCTGTCCTTCTTTGTCATTGCCTGGTAATTCTGTTAAGTTCTAGGAAGCCTATAAGGCTCATCAGGCACAAACAGAAGTGCCAGAGGAGCAAGGGGTGCTATAAATTATCCAGACCTACTGTGTGGTTGCTATGTGATGATCCTACCTTCACCAGGGCTGAAATGGTCAGGGCTGTTGGGTTATGACACAACAAGTACTGGAGTGAATAGCAAGAGAACTCCTGCAGGAGGTCCAGAGAGACCTATTTTCCTTAAATGGACCTGGCTATACGCATAATATTGTAAAGAGAGGACTGTGTTTCACCTATAATTTGGTGATGAGCTGCAGCATCACAGAAAGGAGTTGACAACAAACCATTTCTGTCAGGAACAAGTGCTTCCAGAGCTACACTGAGGCTGCCTCTCTCAGTTAAAATAAATACAGGCAACATAGCAGGACTTCCAGGGTGGCTTTTTTTTTTTTTTTGCTTGTTTTGTTTTGTTTTAATGGCATGCATTCTTCCATTCTTTTGTTTAGTTTTTTTTTTTAATAGCTTTTTGTCATTTAGGAAGTATCCGGCCCACAACTAAATCTACTTGCTAGATCTTCAGGGAAAAAGGTCAAATGGTGACTACTGTGGCTTTGTGAGTATTGTGTTATCCATAGTTTAGAAGGTCCTGTTGTGATAAGACACACAGCAGACAACATATATAAGATGAAGCACTAGTCTAAATTGATTATATATATATAAAGACTTGCCTCATGGCTGGGCAAATCCCTGGGCATGCATGTGGGCATCTTATCCACTTCCCTGCCATTGCACTGGGAAGAAAACCCTGCTGGCCATGAGATGTTACCAAGGGCTTAATAGAAGGCAGATGCCTTCAGTGCTTGTAATGCAATTAGGGGATACTGTACTGCATGAGGCATAGAAGGAGATGATCTGTGGTGTACCTTGGGGACACGGAATAGTGCAAGGCAGAGATAGGTTGAACTGCACACTTGTGGAGAGCAAGAGGAGAGTACCATGATTCTACCCTCACTGGAGTGAAAATTAATCAAGAATATGCTGGAATAAATCCCTATGTGCATCAAAGATACATTGGTATCAAATTAATGGAAAGGAGAAAGGAATTTAGGACAGCTAAGATCTGCTGATAGGGTCAAGTGACCTCCCTGTCCTCAGGTCTACATTTTGGAAACACAAATTGCACTTTAGTTTCACTTTGAAATGTGTAAGCCAAATTGTGATGCTTACAGAAAGCAAGAAGATTGGAGGAAGATGGAAAAGTCCTGTGATCAGGAAGTGAGAGGATTGCAGCATGGTATGGTGAAGTGGAGCAAAAGAAAATTAGAATTTTTCTGTCAAGTTATTTAGACAAAAGAAGTTAAGTCTCAATTTTCTTATGCTTAAATAACAGTCCCTCTCTTCAAGATCCCAAGATCACGCAGGAATGAATTTAGACTGTGGTAACAGACATAATTTCAAACTAATGAAGAGACAGTATGTTTTGTATTATCTTTTCTCTTGTTTTTGATTGCCGTTTTTGGGGGCTTGATATTACTCTAAGTAAATACATTTGTCTTTTGTTTAATTTTCCCCCTGTGACCTATTTCATTTAATTAGAAGAAAATGCATACTAGGAAATGAGTATCATCACACTGGGCTCCATCCAAAGCCCATGAAAGCACCAGGAGCCTTTCCCAGCCTTTTCACTGTCACTGGGTCCAGCCCAGCAGAAAAGAGGGGCTATTTCCACCTTATCTGGAAGAATGTGTACTGTCGGTGTAAAAATATTACAGTTCTTATTTTAAGGTCTGGCCCCAATACTAGGGAAGGATTTTGCTACTGCGTGTGCCTCTCTGTGCCACATGTTTCACATCTGTGGCAGCACATTAAAGGATAAAGGTTCCTAAAACTTTAACTCTGAATATACATATAAAAAGGAGATACAAATTAAGGAAAAGATAAAAGATATTGATGGAGGTACAGGAGATGCTCTTTAACATGCATATTATTGACTCAATAGATTGTTACGGCTTCAGAGCTATTAGGGTCTGCTGTGTCAATGTGTACTTAGGGACTGTTTAATATGCAGATGGTTGACATGACAGACTGGAGCCATTACAGTCTATCATGTCAGGGGGGATACATGAATACGCACTTTGCCAACACTGTAAAAAGTCCCTTTAAAATGCAGGAGCTGTTTTTTACAATAATTTAATAGGTTTGGTTCTTTGGATGCCCAGAGACTTGAGAGTCTGGATTTATCAGCAACAAAATTTATTTCCAAATTAAGTCATTTTTCCATGTTGAATGTGCAGTCTGGAGGACAGGGTGTAATCTCAGATACTCAGCTCCTATAAAATCTTGTAAAATTAGCTACTGCACTTGTGCATGTGTAGAAGAGATCAGAATCTATCTGTCGGCATGTGTCTTTTTGAAGAATATAGTTTTGTCTTTTTGAGGGGTAAGGGAGAATGTCGTCTCTTTTTTCATTCAAATAATCTTCAGTAGCAATTAAATAGCTTATGCTACCTAAGAGATCAGTTATTACAAGATAAGCAGCATGACAGTTTGGAAAACTGAATAAGTCTTTGATTATTTACTAAGTTTTGATATCTGCTATTTGCCTCAAAATGCTAAAAAGTGAAGTATAAGATACAAACATGAAAGGCTCATTTGATCATCATAAGGAAAGGAATCAGTAGTTTTGCTTTTCTTTTCCTCAACAACTTATTTTTTATTAAAATAGGAAAGGCAAGTGTTGTGTTTAATAAGATATATTTTTTTCATTTGAATATCAAATGGAAAAATACAATTAAAATATTTCTGCTTTTACATTAATCATAGGCTATATTTCACCAATGCATATATCTGAGAAGCTCAGCATACACATTTGGTATATATTAGATTCTTCTAACAGATGCCCAGACCTCTTCCCCTGATTTTTAATGTTCTTTTTTATGGCAATGATCCAGGGACATTTTAATTTGCAAGCCTGTGAACTTGGAAATAATACTTGTAGTGGGGCATTATGTCTAGTCCATTCCCTCTAAGTTTATTGTCCTGTGTCACCTAGCTCTGATTTTAGCTGACTTGCTGGACTGAGTCGCATGGTGCAATTCCAGCACAAAATTCACTGAGCAAAAGCACTCTGCCTTGCAAATAACAGTAACTATGCAATATTATAAAGATCTTTCCTCTTATTTTTGGGAGAGCTGGGGACAAATCTTAAAAAAAATGTGAATTTTTAGGCAAATGTGATGGCTGGTTTCTGACGTCTCCTTCTACTGCCTGCTGCTAACAGGGATACCATGGGGACAGTCTGGATGTGGTGGTGATGGGTAGGGCAAGTGCCAGGAGGTAGAAGGCGCAGAGAGTACATTTCCCATAACCTGTTACACAAGTTCTCCTGAGTCTTCTGTGAGGTTTCTATGATGACACAAGAAAACCAGGAAAACCTTAGGGAAAAAGAGAGGTCTGGAAAAGCCCTGGAGGTGGCTACTTCTTAAAACTGAATTCACCCTGTGCTCACGGAGAGGTCCTTAATGGGAGATACCTCCCCCTGGTACTGAGTTACCTCTGCAACAAGGAAGGACCAAGCAGCAGCAGCAGCCTGAGCTGCAGGAAAATCTGTCGTAGCTTCAAACTACATCAGTACCTGTGGGAAAGGTGAGCTTTGTTCCCTCCCCAGCTCTGGGATGGCAGGCACATCCTTGTAGCAGTGGGTTGTGACTGTGGCTGTGGGAGTGGCAGCTCCCACAGCCCTTCTGCCTACCCCTCTGGCCATCATAGTGGCTGAGGGGACACATGGCACTCCAGACCTCTCTGCCCTTCTTCCCCTGCGCTGCCCTAGAAATTCCCCATCCCTCTCTGTGTTACCCATGTTCAGGGAAACATCGTCAGCTGAAAGAGGCATGCATGAAGGTATGATATGAATCACTATGTTACCTAGTGCTAATCAATAAAGCAAAAATGTAGCTTTTTGACAGCACTTGTAATTTTGACTATTGCAATGGTGTGCCATTTCTTTGAATGCAGTACGCTTCTGTGCCCCATTAAAGCATGGCTGGCATCGCTTTCAACTATTCACAAATGCTGAGATGTTGAAAAATGTAACATTTACAAAAGATACATCTGGTGTATATTTACAAGGCTCAGGAATCATTTAAATAGTGCCTGTACCATCACCATATTAGGAGAAAAGTTAGTCCCAGCCGCATATGTGAAATCAGTAGTCAAATGTGTTCTGGTTGAAAGTCCATTGCTATGATATGGTATTTTGAGTTATTAAATGTGAAAATACTAACCCGGGTATAATGCTCAAATTAGAGAAATATAGGCCTGCATAAAATATGTGATAACTACCTATAGACACCTATTTAAACAGTGTGATGTGAAGAGGGTTATGGGTTTTGAGGGATAAATGCTTAAAATTTTTTTTTAAAGTAAAGCACAATCTTTGGCTTTTCATTGTGAGATGTCATTATACCTTTTTTCCAGTTCTTCGGTGAAAAGTGTAAGACCTACCTTGGAATTGAGTAAAAAGCTATTGAACAGTTTCCTTTATATCACATAACATTTCAAGGACAAAAAGGTGTTTGTCTTCTCCTGCCAGTGCAATACCACTTAAGTTACATTTGAAAACTATTTTTTAATTAATGCGATGGGTCATGTTTTCACCACACTAAGGCAGGAAATTCAAGGTAAACCAGATACTCCCTTTCTCAGTCACACAAACATGAATTAAGCATGTAGCATCAGACTTAATTTCAATTTCTAGGTCTGTAATTGAATCTAGCTCAATGTGAACTCTTTTTTTCTGCACTATCACATTGATATCTGGATGTTAGTGACATTATTTAAAGCAACAAATCAACCTATAGGACTGTGTTCAACTATATGTCATTTGACAGTAAATGGAATAAAAAAATGTTACTTTTCTCCAGGTGCAGATTTGTTAAAGGGTTTTCATCTTTTGTCAAGATATTTAATCCTGGAATGTTACAAAAAATGCACAGTTCGTACAAGTGCAGATTTCTGCATGCACAGTTTGCCTGATTGCTAATTTGGCTGAACATATTTAGCCTTAACACGCACAAATGAGAGAGGAGAGATAATTTTTGCATATATCTTCCTGAGTCAAGTGTGAGTCCCTGGACTCTAAGGGAAGCAGGTATCCACTTTTGGGGCTGAAGGCTGTCACTCTGGATCACCCTTTACATCAGTCTCAGTTCATGCATGCCAATGAGAACAAATTCTAACAATGAGATGTTGAGTGATGCCAGCAGAAATGAATGTTTCTGAAAGCTTCATGGTGTTGGAGAAAGCAGCTGAAGCCAACTCTGTGGCACTCACCCTGCTGCCTAACTGAAGGAGGGCAAGATTTTGGCACAAGCCTCCCATGTAACGGACAGATTTGAACATACCTTTGTTTTCCAATAGGCTGAGTAAAGCTGGTATGGGACTAGAGAATTAAGCCAAAATGCCCAACCATGTTATTTCCTCAGAGGGGTTCACTAAAGAACAACTTCAACTAAATTATTAGTGCTACTAGTAATTATTGTTATTAATTCCTTTTGGTAAGCATGTCCCTCCATCACAGTAACAATCACGTGCTGGGATGTCTGCTGCTTAGGACATCATACTCCTTTGGAAGTGGATGCTTGTTTAATTGATAGATTGCAAAGAAGGTCTGACCTATTGCCTTTTCATGTTTTGCTTTGTTTCAATTGCCTGGACTCTCACAGCTCCTTAGTAGCTTTTCTGATCCATCATGTCAGGCTGGCAGCTGTGCCTCTGCACTGTGCCTGCCTGCCCACCGTGAGCCAGATTTCAGTCTCAGATGCCTGGCATACCCTCCTCCCTCACTGCTCTCTCACTGGAGAGCTGATTTTCCTTCACCTCTATTAAATGGCTTGCTTTTAATGGGAACAACTGCTTTGTCCCATGGGTACTCAATCCAGGGCTCTAGGTGTGCAAGGACAGAGGAGAAGGGCACATTCCCAGATGTCCCTAGATGCGTGCTATGCATGCAGGATCAGGCTCCTTCCTGACATCTGTGGACTGAGCCCTCCACCCCTCCCAGTGAATGGTTCCACTCAGAGCCATGGGCATTTTAATTTGGAGATGTTTTTCCTGGGCTGTGTTAACTTTTGCCCTCACTGTGGACTCCCCACTTCTCTCAAAACTTATTTCCCCGGGTCATACAGGCCAACCAAGGATGGCATCTAAAATGAATAAACTCAATTTTACATCAGTACATCTGAAAAATTGTCCTCAGAAGTTTCCACCCCCTCCCCAATATCAGGAAAAAATGGTTGAACTTTTTCAAGTAGATTTTTAAGAAGGAACAGATTTTTTTTTACTGCCAAGCTGTATAATAGGTGTTTCTGAGAGGTTGTTAACTTCAACAGTATAGTCAGAAACAGTGTTACACCCCACACTGCATCCATCGTTAAGCAATTAAGTTACTGATGGGCTTTTACATTTATTTACCTTGATGGAAATATATGTTTACTGAACCTGAGTACAAATCAACATGAGGAGGTGGAAGTTCAGAGTAAATTTGACTAATGATGTTGTGTTTTCATCCTTAAAAGACAGAAAAAATACCTCCCTGCTTTTGATGCTATTTTATCTTCATTGGAAGGGATCCGAAATGATCCCAACTGTCATGTGAGTGCTCAGTCAGGCTTAGATCCTCTTTGATTGCAGCTGAACATCTCTCTCTGTTGGCTCATACCTTTCCTTATATGAATACAGCATACAGCACTTCAGGTTGTTTATTGAACAGCACTTTAACTATTCCTCTGTGAATGCATTCACAATTATATCTTTAAGCAAAACTTGAGCTGTGGCCACCTTTGCTTAAGGAGATGTTAATGTGGCCTCCTCACTGACGTGAAGAAAGAATTTTCTTTTGCTTTAAGAGAAACTTCTGAAATACAAATAAATATTTCTTTCAGTGAAACTTAATTCTCTCTCATTTTTTTCAGGCCCACTCTTTTCTCCAGTCTTGGTATGTGGATTTCTCTCTCTCCAAGTAATTCCTTAGCATACCCTTGAATGGCATCTACCACACGTGAGCATCCTCCACAGTCTCTAAGATACTTTTGTTGTTTTTCGTCTTCGAACATTTGTTTTTTTGAGATGACATTGACAGACATGAGGCCTAAGTCTGGAGATGTTCTGTGGGTAGAACTCACATTTATTTCAGTATGTCAAGCAGCTTTAGGATCTGATCCATATTGAAGACTAGCATGGTGTAATGAGGCCTGGGCATATACAACAATATGTATTCTAACACAGCTCACTCAAAACAAATATGTTCCCTTCTCTTCGGCTGGTATAAACAAACAATCTCCATTGTGCTCTGCAAAGCTCTGCTGCGCCGCCTTGCACATGGCAAGAGCTTGGCTTCCCTGTTCACAAAACCATCATCTCCATTCTGCAACATGGAGCTTCCCAGTGCATGCCAGACAGACCTGTAGCTTAGGACACTGGTCCTAAAAACTGATCGTTTTTCTGGTGTTAAATTACAAGTATGTTATGAAGGAATTTTTCTTGCTACAGATATACTTAAACAGGGTGTTGTTTCTGAGTCCTCTGCACTTCACTCAGGCTCTGACTCTGGATTCCACAGCTGGAAAGCAGAGAATCAGTGTGATAGTTATTGCAAGATTCCCTCGCACTGACCCACAAAATCTTCTCCTCTGCTATCTAAATTTCCTTGCAATAAAAATCGTCAGCTTTGTGAAAAATTCATCGTGAGTTGAGGTGGAAACATTAGCAGGGGTGAGTTCAAAACTCATGTGTGAGATCCATTGTCTGTGTGAAGCAGAGTGAGTTTGAACCCAGGTGTTCCTTCTGTGATTGAACTCAGACTTTTATGCCATTTTGCAAAGCCATTACCCTCTCCTGTAACTTGTGCTGGAAGCGGAGTGAGCTGTTTTGGCACTGAAATGATTTCATTGTTAGGCTAAGTGTTACACAGATGGCATTCTTAAATGTAAAATTCTTTTTATGATTATTTCGATTTCATATTTATTTCATTAGATCATTATTTATGTTAAAGAGTCACCATTAATCTGAAACGTGCTCATCTTGAAAGAAAATGTTGAGAGGAGTTTCAGGTATCTGATCCTCAATCCTTTAGTTTTTGTGTTTTGCATTTTCCTATTTAAAATGTTTTTTTCTGTCTCTAGGTGCTATGTGACAGATCCACACAAACAACAGAGGGGAAAGAGCCTCACTTAACTGATTAGAGGAGAGAAGCAGTGAAAGGGAATATGCACAAAGCACTGCCAAATTCACAGAGCAAAGGAAAAGATAAAAAATGGAATAATTTCACCAGCCTTTTTTTTAAATCCATAGAGTACTGTAAGGTATTTCTTATGCTAGCATCAGGGAAATAATTTTCAGACAAAAATGTGATTTCTTAATCAAGGATCTCTAATTCAAAATATATTTATTTAATAAAGAGTAATTATGATAGAAGCAACTATTCATTCATATCAATAATTCATTCAGAAGTAAACCATATAAACATATTAGCATTTATTTTTCCATTTAATAGGCTGTGATTTAAAATAAATCTAAATCATCATAATCATTCAGCTCCATATGCTGGGAAAGAAAAAGTCACCTTAAACCAGATGCATATTGTGAAAAAAAAAAGCAAAAAAAAGAAAAAGAGGAAGACAAGTTGTTCTAAAGAAACAGCATATGGGAGAAAATCTTAAGCTTGTGTAAAGATGCTCTGCTTTGTAGATGGCAATTTAGTTTTAACTGACAGAGGGTATGTTTAGATTAGATATTAGGAAGAAATCCTTCAGAAAGAAGCTGGTGAGGCACAGGAACAGGTTGTCCAGAGAAGCTGTAGATACTCCATACCTAAAATTGTTTAAGGCCAAGTTAGATAAGACTTTGAACAAACTGACCTAGAGGAAGGTGTCCCTGCGCATGGCAGAGGGGTTGGACTAGATGGCCTTTGAAGTCCCTTCCAACCCAAACAATTCTGTGGTTCTGTAATTCTGCGATAACTATGATTCTATGATAACAAGGCTGAGGTACACCAAACAAGATTCCAGTCAATAATTTTTAAGAACACAGAGTCAAATACTGATTTCTTTATTTTAGAANTCTGTAATTCTGCGATAACTATGATTCTATGATAACAAGGCTGAGGTACACCAAACAAGATTCCAGTCAATAATTTTTAAGAACACAGAGTCAAATACTGATTTCTTTATTTTAGAAAATAATAATAATAATAAATAAATTAAAAAAATAAAAAGGATATATCTCAGTTTTAATCAGGAAAAGGCAACATATGTGATCAAAAAAAATCTAGTTTGAAGATATTTATGTATAGAAGCAATAGGCTGTTTGCAAGTCCTTGTGTATGGAAACAATAAGTTGTTTACAAGTTCTAAGTTGGCTCTGCATGTGTACCTGTTTGTGTGCTTGGAGCTGCATTTATTTTTCCTGTTGCTAATCACATAGCCAATTCCCCTCCTAACTTGAATCCTTAACTACCCATGTAATTTTGTCAGCTGACAGCTCTTTTCCAGCTCCCTAACACATCAGCATTCCTGAAGCAAGCTCTGTTGAAAACTTTTCTATCACCTGTCTGAGGTCCATGGAGTGGCATTTGGAGCCTGTGGATCAGGGTTGTACTTTGAAATTTTTTTTTTCTTTTAATATTTGGAAAAAGGAATGAAGGGCTCAAGCCCTTGTCAGACTGTGCTTCCCTGCTACAGCATATCTAGAAGTTGGAATAGATCTCTTTCTGCTTTTCTGTTTTTGCTTTCAACAGGTGAGGCCAGAGGCTATGGTGGAGGGTGGGGTGTCACCACTCTGCCTGTTCTGCTTCCACGTCCAAGGCAGCACTGACAGCACACTCCAGGCTGCGGTGCAGCCATAGGGCCCTCTTGTCCTTGGATGAGCTCAACAAAGCCATCTCTCTTTTTCAGACAGAAAGCCCTGTATTCTGCCTGGGAAGATAAGACTCTGCAGCCCATCTTCCCCAGAATTCCAGCAGCAATGCTCTCAGGGGATCTCTCAAAGTCGTGGCTACAGTTGCAATGCTGTGAGCATGGTGCAGGTTAACTCTGCAAAAAGGTGTTTTCTTAACTTCTCAGGTGAGTTTTGTCACCTGTGTCATTATTGTGTTACTCTTACAAGGTTGTTGGTGCTGTCCCAGCAAAGACTTCCCTGCACATGTAGCCTATGATGCATGGGGATGTATAGTCCCAGGGCAGGCAAATTTAAAAGATACCTGACTTTTGTTCTTTTCCAGTCTCTGTCATGCTTTATGCTCTTAATATCCCTCCAACAATTTTTAAGGAGAAGAGTGAGTCATGTTTGATTTTCCACACCCTAACAGAGAGGAGTCATGTATTTTCCACAAGTTATTACATTATTTCTCTCTCCAGTGTGGCTCTGATTTAGTGCTGGATGAAGCTCAAAGGAGGATTAGTGTAGAGAGACTCCCATATGCTTGGATGCATTTCTAAACTGTGTACTATCCTCGCTGCTTTTGATGAAAAAAGCTGGGCTATAAACCTGATGAGAACAGGCTTCCATGCAAGATGTTTAGTATTTCCTGCTTCCATTTGGGCCAGGGATATGGCACATACATCCACTTTTGGCCCTGCAGCCCTTGGTCACAGGCCTGCCTGAAATTTAGAAAATCACAGTGGTGGAAAATGAATGGGAGAGTGAAAGGAAGTTGATCTTTCTCTGCTTTAATAAAGGCTAGGTTAGGGTTTTGCTCCAGTTTTGGCAAAAGCTTTGCTGGGGGATGGGCAAGGTAGATTGTATTTATATTAATGGAATTGGTTCATCTGTCTATTAGATGTCTGCACTGGAGTGCAAGTCCATTCTTTTGGTCCTGAGCAAAAGAACTTGTGTTGTTTTTTAAGGGCTCTCCTGGGAAAACTAGAGATGGATGTAAAACTCTGACTATATTGTATTTAAGGAAAATGGGAGCATAAGAAGGAAAAAAGATAAAGAGAAATAGTGAAAAAGGGATAGAGGGAGGCTTCCCAAAGATAAGCTGCTACAGTGAGTTGTTCTACTGCTTGGTATCACACACATGTGGGGGCTTCACTGATCATTTTTCTAGCTGGTAATTCAATTATAAATAACAAAACACAAAACAGCACTGAAATTTATCCTAAATCTGCTGTAGTACTGCAATTTGGGGCTATCTTCTTTAGTATTTCCTTTTTTTAAAAAAAATTTCCCAGTAGTGCTGTTATCAGTCAATCATTTTTGCTGATTCTCCTCTCCATTACCAGGATTTCTGAGTTTGTGAATGAAAAGCTATGTTTTCTCAACCAAGTCCTCTGCTCCTCAGTCTATTAGTAAACTAATGCTAACTTACAAGATTTGACTGAATCCTCAGGGTCTGCCAGCTGGATCCTTGAGGAGTCCAAGCTGGCTAGGTAAAGAAACACCTTTTTCACATGACCCAGCTTGGCTCCTGAGTTGCCCCACAAGTTTCTATCAGTACAAAGGCTGACATTGTCTACAAGGAGCAACTCAGATTACGGTCCCTTCCAGCTGCATTGCCCCTGACCCCAGACCTGCCCTGGGCTGCCCACGCTCTGCCCTCCCTGCATGCACAGAGACTTCAGCTGCAGCCTGCCACCTGACAGTGTTAAGTCTGGTCTTGAGGGTGGCCTTGGATGCTTTTTAAAAGGCAGTGCAGATGCTCTGTGAGGATAACATGGAATGATTATTTTAGGGCAGATTTTCCCCTAAAGAAAAAAGTTCTACATGCGAGCAGTTTGATCTTCACACAAAAGATTTATATAAGAACTCACTTCTCTCTGTCAGTTACAAAAAAAAAAAAAAAAAGCAAGCATGCTGGCAGGATTTAGGGAAGTGTGCAGGCTAAAGGATAGAAGCAGACAAAAGGGAGTTTTTCTTCTAAGAACATCTGCACAGCTGGAATCCTGGCAATGCTGTGGTTTTAAAGCCTAGGTGTTGCCAGGCTGGGGCAAGGGACAATGTCTGTTTGGCACCCTCCTGACACGCAAATTTGACCAGGGATTTTTAGAGCACTCCTCAGCCATGCCACTTGCTGTGCATACACAGATGCATGGATATTATTTTGCCATCAAATGCCCGTTTTGGGGGATCTTCCACCCTGGAGGTGAACTATGCATAAAAGATCTCAGGGTAAAGGTGGGGGAAGAAACTGTGGTTTCTTTACATGCTAAAGTAGATATAAACCAGGCACAAAGTTCACAGGAATAGAATATCTGCAGTGCCTCTAGACCAGAAGAAACCCAACATGCCTGACTCCTAGATACCCTGCAAAATCGTGCCTATAACTCAGGCTGGAGAAACTTCACAATAGTTCTGTTAAAGAAACAGCCCCGAGAGCCTAGCAAGGATAGGAAGGCTCCCTTGAGGCACCTGCACCCCAAATGGCGTCGTAAGGTCAGATCACCCCCTATGGGCAGAGCACGGGCTAGCTCTGTCTGATCTGCTTTGTGGCAGGAAGGAAACGTATGTCTGAGTCTAGAGTTCTGATTTTCGTCTGTCTCAGGCTGGCCCCATTCAGCCATCTCTTCCCCTGTCGGGGAGTGAGTCCCAGATCCAAAGACTAATTCTAACAATACGGCCTGTGTGCTTGCCTCTAATATAACACGATGCTTATAACTGAATAAGCAGAGATGAGGCTTTAGATCTTCCTCAAGTCTCACTGTAACTTTGAGATTGTCAGACAGTACTGAAGTGAGAGATCTGGAGTAGGAAAATTAGTGAACACAAAAGTCATGATATTTACTCAGTTTATGCATTTTCTTCCTTTCTTTTCCATAAAACCTGCATAACTGGCATGTAATTGTTTTGCTAAGTGAGTCTTGAAAGCAAAAGTCTTGATAGCTGTCACATATCTTCTTTGTAGTACAGTGTGTTGTCCTCAGAAGATAATCAGTAGAACTTGCTCAGAAAAACTTAATCAGCAGAACTGAGCACATTGTCAGTGCTTAACAAATAATAAATTATAATAATCACAATTCCTTTTGACACAACCTATCAAACTTCTGCTTTATTTCCAGGAGTACCTTACTTACCTCTGTTTAAGATTTAATACCTTCTACTACTCTGCTTGTTATAGTTGAGAGGGAGTAGTGGAAGTATTGACTTAAATAAAACTTTGACAAAGGGCAGAAACAAAATACAAAGAAAATTCTTGAACTGTTCCTATTCACTTACTGATGTTGCTTTACAAGTCTTAAAAACTGAATTCCATAATAGATTTCATCTGTTCTATTGTTAAAATGTAAAACACTATGCTTACAAGTTAATAGAATCACATCTAAATTTTCTGATAGTCTGTTTTTTAAAAGACAGACTCATTAGGCTTTCTTTACAGAAAGGTGAATGTGTCCAGAAGCACATCTATTATTATTAATTACTTTTATTATAAGGGGCTTGGATAGCCCAGAGAGTTATTAACTTAGCTGGGGCTATCACTTCTTTGACACCATTGTAATTTGGCCTGGGCTGGGAGTTACTAACACCCATTTATTTTTCTGATAATTTGGTAGTTTTTATGTAATTTATTGGTGGGTTTTAAGTATGTTGAACAAGACATGCATTCACATTATAGAGAAAACCGTTGGGTCTGCTCTAAGCTGCTGCTAATTGTCTCAGGCTTAAATGGACCTGTTCAATTCCTCAGTAGAGGATCTGACCAGTGATCACAACTGGTATTAATTAGCAGATGTGTTATCAGACTCCATGGAGATGTCCTGGGTTGAGTGACAACAGAAGCGCTCAGCTGCTGCAGCTGGTGGAGCTGTGCCAGTTTGGCAGCTGATGGCACAGTGCCCAATGCTGGCAGGTGGAAAGTCCAGGTCACCCCTGATGGAGGCATGCTGGTTGCTTCTGTCACCAGTCCAAGTGGAAGGAGCTGCAGAAGGAGCTCAGAGCACCAGGCAGGTGATTGTAGCAAAGCACAAACAATACAAGGCTTCTGGGAGGGGGAAGGCAGGGAGGGAAGACAGGGAGGATGGAGTGCTGAACTGACTTGTCTCTGAAGCTGGATATACACAAGACATTCACTTCTAAGAGAAGCAAAAGCCACTAGCAAATGTGTTGGGGCTCTGGCTTTTCATGTGTGCCATCTGAACTGACACTGTAATGCCAGCTGCAAGTGTGTGGCAGAAGGGTGAGGGTAACACATCTATAGGCAAGGGAACCTGAAAAGCAGTTGGATTTCACAGAGGCAGCTACTGAGAGTCTCAGTGCTATTATGACTGTAAACTAGAGGTTTGGACCATGGCTAGAAAAGTATCTTGATGACATGGGGTTGAATGAAGAGCAGGAATGAGAGCCTGCAATTTTATCAGGGAAAAAGAGCATGCTATCCTCCCTTTGCACTTACTTGAGTGCAGTGTGGGTTAAAACCAGGCCAATAACCTGTCCAGATATTAATTGCTCAGTAGGAGCCAGTTCCTCTTCTTTCTTATGCCAACTCCACGGGATGGTAGCAGGAGCAAGTTGTCAAGCTAATGGCATGGGACATTTGGAAAGATTTATGTTTTTTTTAATATTTACAAGGACAAAACTGGACACCAGGTAGCTCAGGGAATAATTTTTTCAGCTCTTGGCAGAGTTTGGAAATTTGTTTAACTTAACTGACTCCATGTATTTTGATGCACTGTGAAAAAAAATCTTTTAATTGTGAGATCTTTCTGTTCTAATCTGGGAAAGGAAAACAGCAAGTGGGTGAGAGTTCAATAGTACTGGGAATGGAGAAGTTTTTAGACTGGTTGCAGACCAATCACCCTGCTGATAGGAAGATGCAGACTATCCAAGGAAGGTGCCACCACCTGCAAATTCTGTCACCCTTCCTGCACATTTCTCCCACCACTCAAAGCAAGATATGAAAAGATGTTTATCCTATTTGCTGTGAAAAATCTGGATCCTTCTCTGAATAGCCATTTTTGGCCCCAAGGCCATGAAAGGGGATGAGTGAGACTTGTGGGATGTCCAAGTCCAGGTTCCCAATCTACACACCCCTTGCATTTTCCATCACCTGCATTGTTGATAAGAAAGTTCTTAAGACACCTCAAACCTTTTTTCTGTTCCTGCCTCTTAATCAGTCACCAGCTCTGCTAAGCTGAACTTCCCAGCAGTTAATCCTGATTCACATTCTCAAACTTTCCACTGCATCACCCATATATCTACCAAGCGTGTCCTGGTAAAGCACATATAACACATGATCAGGACTGAGCAGTACACAGAGCACAGCAGCTGTGTTCACTGTCATTCAAAGGCAATAACTTCAAACTCCACCCAAGGTTCAGGGGCTTCAAGCCCTTATCTCTTATCTGCAAAAAGAACAGGAACCTTTGGTAAGAAGCTGCATGCTAAATATTCATAGTGGAAGAGATTTTTCATACTTCCTGCAGAAGTGGCACTGACATATGTAAGGTTCTCAAGGAGGAGTTTAAGGCAATGAGGTACAGAATCAGATACAATCTCCAATCCTCCACTGCTGAATTAGCTTGCTGTTTTGGATTGGTGCAAGATAGAGGATCTCTTTTGGTATACTCATTGCTGTGTTAGGTGTTTCTAAAACACTGTCTTCATAGCCTAATGAAAATACAGTGATTTTTCAGGTAAATCAGTAGAACATATCCTCAAAGGATATGATGATTTTTGGAGTTTTAATTAAAATAGAAGGTAAAATAAGTATTATAGTGTCCTATTATTTCTAAAATAACAACAGAATAAAGATGCCCATTTCTTTTTTGAGTGCAATTTCCTAAATGAAAAAGTAAACATTAATATCTGAGGAGATCTTACTGATCTTGTACGATAATTTAGAAAAATATCCCTATTAGGGATAGTTATATATGCTTTTTGTTGGAAATGCAATCACAGGATATGCACATAGCTGCAATCTGTAGACAGATTAAGTAAATTAAATCACTCAATGTCTTTTTTCAATAGCTCTAAAGTTAAAAGTAATTTGCAAAGAAAATACTCAGTTTCAATTGGTTTGTAATATCTGTTAATGATCTTTGGAAAAATTTCTGATAACACGAAGGAATTCCCTCAGGGGCAGGGTTGTGAATAAGTGGATTTTTTAAAGTTTGAGATGTCATTAGCTAGTGATTTCTTGAAGTAAAAAGCTGTTACAGAATAAATTGCAGAGGTATACAAGTGAACAGGACAATCATTTTTATGAATAATATACATTATTTCCACTGTGCTTTCTGCCCTCCAAAGAAATAATTTACAATCTAGCTTGCCATTACAAACATCTTGGAATAGCAACTGCATGAGCATTTTGTGCTTACTTTATGTGTATTCTCTGACTTTATGTAAAAGTACATGTTGGTAGTATAAAACCACTAGTGTAAGGAGTTGATTTGCCACTTTTAATTTTTTTTCTGTTTTCTTTTTCCCCCAGTAGATAACTTTTTGAACACACAATGCTCAAGAAACTTCCCTTAACTGAGATGACCGTAGCACAGCTATTCACTAGAAGACATCCTCCTTGATTTCTGGGGGAGCCATAAGATGATTGAAGATGTAGGTAAGTGCAATTGTGGCAAAAAGTGTCTCTATTGTCTTGGTATCTTGTCAGCATTAACATATTCTTAACAGTTCAGAGATGAATCAGGTATCTATCCTGCCCCACCACAGTAAGATAGCATGAGATAAGGCAATAAAGGACAAGTGAGATCTCCTGGTTCTACTCCCACTTTAGGATATCTCAAGTAGAAAAGAGTGCTAGAAGCATCATAGAACACGCTCTTCCGTGGGGAATGTTGTCCTGCTTGCAATGTTCAGCTGGACAACTCAGGCACCTGAGGATGGACCTTCTGCTTCCATAGGTTCCTGTTGGTGGTTCTGGTTTAGATGGGGATGGAAAGGATACTGCTCTGGGCAGTGTGTGCTGTCACACAGGTCAAAAGATACAGTTAATTGCAGACATTGATCTTTTTATTTCCTCACCTTCCTCCAAATGTTTTTCACCCAAGACCAGGTTGGATTTGGTCTGCTTTTTCTTGCAGACTTGCAGACAGAGCTGAAGGCACACCATGCTACCATGAATATTTCTGAAGCCTCCAGGGTTCCCATACAGGCCTGGAGAAGGAGAATAAAGGATTTGTTACAATCTAGAAAGAGATGTGACAGCTACCAGTTTAAAAAGCCTTCTAAACTTTCCTGATCCTCTGAAGGCCCACTGTGATGGCTTAGTGCAGGTGAAGGTGCTGTCCTGACACTGCCTATTGATTGGCACATGCCATGAACCACTGGGATGATTAGACATCATTGTGTAGTAGCAGCTAGTAAAACTCACAGATTTTTTAAGGCTGGGCAACCATTATTATAATCTAATCTGATCTTCCACATAATGCATTCTACTGAATTTAACCCAACCTGAGCTTTGTGTGAAGATTTGCTTTTATGCCTGAAAATGACTTCTCATTTACAAATATGATGCTGTTTCTCTCAGTACTAACCATGTGATAGCAAGTTCCATTAATTAGCTGTACATTGTTTGGAAAAGCAATTCCTTTCATCCATTTGAAATTCAATACCTTTTTGTTACACCTTGCAGGGTAGGAAAGATTGTTTCTTTTACCCCTAATTAAGTTCAAAGATCTTGAGGACAAAATGTTATTTATATTATAGTCATGCTTAAGTAGAACTCTGACAAAGCCAGGAGATCCTATCACACAAAGTGAGGGAGGTTGTGCAAGTCCTTCGGGACTGAAATGCTTTTTAATAGACACATGACACATTTTCAAGGAAGATGAGTGATTTAACTGAAAAAGTTGCCAGCCAAGCCAGTGGATTTGTACTTCTCAATCACCTATGCCTTTCAGGAGAGAAAGGTGAGGAAAAGTGAAGTTTCTAAAAGTTAGACCCAAAAAATGAGTTAGGAGTGTAGTCAGGTTCCTGGAAAAGGACTTTTTACAAATGCATGCAGTGACAGCACAAGGGGAAATGGTCTTAAGATGAAGAAGAACAGATTCACATTAGATATTAAGATGAAACTCTTTACTGTAACAGCGGTAAGGCACTGGAATAGGTTGCCCAGAAATGTGGACACCCTTGGAAATGTTCAAGGCCAGGTTTTATGGGACTCTGAATAATCTTTTCTAATTGAAGCTATACCTGCTTATGGTAGTGGTTTTGGAATTAGATGATCTTTCAGGTCACTTTCAACCCTAACCACTCCATGATTGTATGATTTAACAAAGGAAAACAAATGTTTCTAATATGTAGCTCTGTGTCCTGTCCACTGTCCATAAGTCAGATTTGCCTCCAGTGGCTGAAAGTTCTTTAAGACAACAGAGTACACTGAGGAAAACGCCTGCTGTATCTGGTTCATGAAAGGTCCCAGAGCTTTCCAAAATTTCTGGGGTCCAAGGACATTTTCTAGATTGTCTGAGACAACAGCATGTGTTCTAATTTTATGGAGAGGGTTTGTTCAGTTCAGTATGATTTGAATCAGAATCATTAAAAACCTCTAAAATCATCAAGTCCAAACATTAATTGCCAAGTCCACCATTAAACCATGTCCCTAAGTTCCATATCTGTGAATGTCCCATGAGAATATATCTTTCCTGAGAGACAAGGTGGTGCTTATGTTCTTTCTCTTTTCTCAAGAAATTTTCCATCCTTTTGACTTTTATCATTTTTATTAACATTCTCTAGACTTGTTCTATTTCTACTTTCTTTTTTCAGGGATGAGGTGACCAAATTTGAAGACAGTATTCAAAGTGAGGATGTGCCACTGATTTATATAATAGCATTATAATATTTTCCATATAATTCTCTAAAACTCTTTTCTTTGTACAAACCCTGTAAGATTCTTTTAATTCTTTGAACTACAGTGCCTTTTAACATCTGTAGTTTACTCTGATCAGATTTTAACAAAGGAATAAAAGGCTCCATTTTTCACATAGAATTTTATTTATTGTTTGAACTTTAGAGGAGAAATTGGTTAACTTGCAATTTAAAATTCTTGGCAATGTAGACCATTGGACAAGGATTTCATTATCAGGACTTCTATACTTTCTGTAGAAGTGTGTGAGACTGAAAGTTAGTGTACAAGATCTTTACTCTTGGGCTTGTCTTTTGCTTTATAGACATGTAAAAAACCTAATTTGGAGCTACCAGCATCCCCAAAGATGTCAGAAAAGTCATTAACCTGTATGAAACATGCTGGAGGCCCACTTTTACATGCTGTTCATCCAGGACCAAGTGTTGTGTGTGCAGCACCTGAATTTTACCACCTCACACTTCCATGCCAGGTCAGGGAAAGACCCCTTTGCAAATGATGCACTTGATGGCTGCAGAGGGTGAGGATCTTGTTCTTGTGTCATGGCTTGGCATTATGCCTTCATCAGGATATTAGAAAAGGCTCAGGGAAAATGGTTATAGCTATTCTATTGCCTGAGACACTTCCGGCAGTTCCTGCCTTGCCTTAGAATTACCAATCCAAGTGGTGACCCTGCCTGACCCTGCTTGTAATAGCTGACAAGATCACAGCCTGAAGCAGTATAGCCACAGGCTCAATACTGGCTACCAAAATGTCTGTTTAGTATTTTCAAGAAACATTGCTCTAAAGATTTACAATACCAGCTGCTAGATATATGGGCACCACCAATGCACAGCCCTGACCCCTGAACATTCAGGTCCACTTACACAGAAATTTGTGTCTCTCAAGGGGCCAACACTGAGCTGCCACAAAACAGTGATTCTCTACCTGCAAGCAAGTGGATTTAAGTACTATTTGATTATATATACTAAGACATTGGGTAAAAGTATTTGAAAACTATGGTCTTGAGTTCAGAATTCATGGTTAGTTTTTTCCATTAGTCGCATTACTGCTTTAGCAATAGAAAGATCTCTGCCATTTCTGTGTAATATATAGAATTTATTTTTAGTTTAGTGTAGAGAATTTTCTTCACTCTTCCATGACCAAAGCAGTTTTTCATTAGAAGTTATTTTTAGATGAACTGTAAGTTTCCTCCCTAGTAAAAATTTTGGCTGCACCAAGTGAATGCAAATGCACATTTCCTCAGATATCTCTAAGGATAAACACAGGTTTACATATCCAAAAATTTGTAAGTGTTTGACTGCATATGTGTTCATACACCGGATGCATTAAGTCCTTGCAAAGTAGTGTGGGCTTTTTTTCCCCCTCTTTTTAGAACAGCAAAGACTTGGAACAGACATTGAGGTCCTATTGCTCCTGTCGGAAACTTCTGTTGTCTGCAGCGTGAGTTGGATGGGACCCAGAGAAACCAAATACAGACAAGTAAAGATGAGTTGGCCATACAAGCAAGGAAAATCACAGATAACAGGTGCACACCAATTAGCAATGTATCTTTTGGGTCATCCAGTACATCTTCCTGACACAATGAAGTTGTTTCTTATGGCATATTTTTGTGGTTTTTTTGTGCCTAGATTAAATTTCCTAAGTGATGCCATGTCTCAAGGGAGAGGTTGTGTTGCCTAGAGTATCTTGTTGTCAGGAGATTTTTCCTTTCTTAACGTCATCATATTTCTTCTTTTTATGTCCCTTTGCAAATTTCCTTCTTTCCCTACTTTGATCTCTTTTAACGAGTGTGATGTTGTGTTTAGTAAGCATTAAGGCAACTTATAGATATTTAGCTCACTTAATCTTCCCTAACGTAGCAGTACTTCAGCCTTGTTATTCTTCATTTCTTCTCATCAGTATCTTTTTTAGTTATGAGATTTTAAGGATGTGATGCATTTCTCTGATCTAACAACAGATCTGGTACAGAGCTGAGCACCCTTAGTGTCTTGTCACCAAAAGCCCCTCCTGACATGCCTAGGGAATAGCTGCAAGCATTCTGAACAGGCACACAAATAGAGTATCCTGCTTGAACCACCTCCTTGGTGCCACTTTATTGACCCACAAAACACTATTAAAACTGTTAACCTAGGAGTTCAAAAAAACAAGTACATGGCATTTTGCATTATCTTTTTTTTTTTACTTTCTCATAATGTAAAAAGACAGAATAACACAGATAAAAATCTTTGATGTTGTCAATATTTTCTAACTCTTGGTCATGAACATAACAGACTAAAATTATGGAAGACATCATCTTCCATAACTACATCTGAGTGTTAGGAGAGTACATTGTAGAAAGTAATTATATACATAGTCACAAGCCTAGCTGTTCAGGCAATAAATTCTGATCTACAAACTACAACACTCCTTTTGTGCTAGATGAGATCTTGGTTGTAATTGACTGTCTTTACCTTTGTGTTCTGTTGGATTGGAGAAATATAATTTTAATCTGCTCTCTTTAAATTTTCATTAAGGAATGTTTCAGCTACCTGAAGCCTCATCTGATGATGCTTAATGATCTCAGCTAGCTCGATCTTCTGTGTACCAGCAAGGACTTCTTTAAATTGGACAACTGTATAGAACATTGTTTTCAAGTTTAATGTACTTGGAATTAACCTTATAAAATAATGGCATATCTAAATACAGTTTATATACATAGCACAGACATGTATGTGTGCATTTATATGTGCATGTGTGTGTATACATGTATGTATATTCACAAGTGCACACATATGTATAGAAATGCTGATGCTATTCACCTTTTTGAAATCTTTACAGCTAGTATTAACATGAATATGCTGTTAAATTGGCAGTGTTATACATTTTTGTTGGAGTTTACTTCTGTAAGATAAAACCATAAAGATAAGCTGTGAAACTCGTGCAGCTGATGACATAATTCTAGAATCTTGTGATGCTGAATCTCATATTTCTAGGAGTGTGGGATGGATGTTCCTCACTGAAATAATTATACTGCCTATTGCAATATATGCTTCCTTGTTTTTATGTGGGCACTGAGATGCCCAAACTATTAAACGTATGTGGTACAATGAGTCTTGTGTTCCTTATTTATTCTAAAGAAGGCAATTATTTTCTATGGTTTTATTGTATAATAAAGCAAACTAGTCTAAGAATCTCTTATGAACATAGCAATAATCTGTGACAATATGCATATTTACTTTTAATAATGATGTCCAAATATACATATGTGCATATAAATATGCATATATGTATATACAAACACACACACACAGACATATACACAAATTAAATGGCACCAATTAGAATGTGGCATAAATAGATTCAGAGCTTACCTGTTATGGCTATGTGAAGGGATAATTTGAGCTACAAGGACATGCGAGAAAGTACAGCTCAATATATTCCATTGGCTCATTCTCATTATGCTCACCCGTGACAGGCTGTGTGGTAAGATGGGGTACCAGCAGGCATTTGTAATGACAGCTGGTTCAAAACAGAGCTTTCAAAGTAGTGCAACACCCCTAACTTCCTTCCAAATCTTGGTGTTTGCCAGCACTTAACTGAGGCTGGTTCTTAAGGTCAGATGTTCAGATATAAGTTATTCAGAAAGAATCTGGCTCTTTATGTTTGAACTGTATATATGTTCCATATATAGGCTTTTTGTTGCCCATAAATTTGCATTTGAACTCACACATGTTTGTCTACTACCCACAAAAATGATGGATGTTTCTCCCTGATACCATATCCTATTTGCCTGGGATGTCCTCGATCAATTTCTTCACTGTCTTGTGGGCTACATAAACTGAGATTCGGATGGCAGCTCTTTCTACTGAGATCAAAAAATCCCTCAGTCGCTATGTTGAGAAAGGGAAGAAAAGCAGCTTTGCTTTAACATCACTCATATTGCACCCCTTATGCTCAACTAACCAGGAGCACAGCAAAAAAAAGCCCAAGTAAGCTTCAGTTGTTGTGTGGGACTTTTCCTGGTGGATGCAAATAGAATCTGGAAATACACATGCTCTTCCTTGGGAGAGAAAAGCAAACAGGTTTTATCTATTTGCAGTTGAACTCAGTGGAAAATAACAGGTACAGAAAGCATGCTTGAAGGTAAGCCATGAATATAAGTAAATTTCACTATGCTAAATTCAAGAGAAATGTGCTACATTGTTATAATTATTACAGAGAATATGTGTTAGTTAATTGTTACACTGTGCTGATGCAAGAGTTGAGTATTCCATGTGGGACAAATAGAGGATCTGACCCTGGGATGCTGTGGACTCTTGTTTAGGAGCTGGTGTGTGAGGAGCATGTCATGAATGACCTTGCGAATATTAGACTGGTGAGCTGATTTGGTCTTAGAAATTACTTTTCATAGGGGTTAGAAAAATATTTTAAATCTATGATAAATTATAGTTGTCCTGGATGACTGGATTTTTGAGTGTGCAGTGTGTTCAAAAGCAGTTTTTTGTTTACCATACCACCTGGGGAACCCAAGCACTAAGCATCAGGCCTTCAGAGGAATTCAGAGAAATAATAGCATTGCTGTTTGGGGATCTTCAGTGCTGCCAGGACTCTTCTCTGTAGATGGAATCAAGGAGATCTGAGCATCAGGGGGTTCAAAAAAGCACTGACCATGTGCTTATCAGTGTCCTCTGGATCTGCACACATTTCTAGAGTATTGACCCTGCATTAGCTGGAGGTGCATCTGGGGAGATGTTGAGGGGAACAGGATGGGTCTGTCCTCATTTCTGGAGGAGGTATAGGTCTCCTGAAAGCCAGAGGTCTGTGCAGGGCTGTTTCCCTGCAGCAGGCTTGCTTGGCTTACAGGCACCCATCCTGCTAGCTCCAGCATGGTACGTGTGAGCAGTGTTGGCCGCACTCACAGGCTGGCGATGCTCCTGTTTGCCATCAGCCTCCCCTCCTGGATCAGGGCCGCTACCGATTGCTGAGGGGTGGCCAGGAGCAGCTCCCTCTGGTGAAACTCTTTTGTGCTTTTATCTCCCTCTTCTTGGCAGTAAGCTGCCACTGGCTCCCAGCCATGGCCCTCTCGCCCTCCCCAGTGCCCAGCTTGCATGCTCAGCCAGTGCCTACATCTCTTCCAGCAGCTGGCCCTACTCTTCCTCCACAGCTGGCTGCTGCCCCCTACTGTGGTAATTATTATTTATTATGGATATTCAGTGTACATCATGTGTCCAGACTCCAGTAGAGTCTGAATCACTACCAGGGTCCCACTGTGTGGGCAGAAGCACACGGCCATACAGAGTTGTTTCACATTGATATTCACTTGACTCTCACACAGGAAAAGACCGAGGGGAAAGGGGTGAAGATGGCTGTTGGCACCTATTAGCACTATCTGATGTGACACCTACTCTCTGTGCTGTATTATGTGACTCCTGCAACAGAATAGCTGAGTGCAGACCTCCTTTTTCTCCACCTTGCTATCAGTAGCAGGTCTCCTGCTATTCCTATTACCTAGCTGGAAACACCTGAGGTGTTTTCCAAAAGTCATGGTTGCTGCATAATCACAGTTTAACTCCCTGTTGCTATAAATGCAGACATTGCTTGGCACAGCATGGCCATGTGAGATACCATTTTCTTTCCTGTTTCTCTCCATCACTCTCTTTATGTTTCTATGTTCATGCCATTTCCTTTGTTCATGTGTCCCTCTCCTTACACTTCAACATTCCTTCGCACCCTGCCTCCCTGAAGACACCACCCTCAGGTAAAAACAGAGGAGCTGTAACTCCCACAATTTAGTGCACGGGCAAGAGCACCTGGAGGGAGAAGCAGTTTTCTGTACATTTAGCAAGATACAGAACCCTGGATATATTCCACACATATATGTGCATGTGTGAGAGGCAGGTTCTCAGCAGTGCTGAATAGGGCTAGCCCTATTCAAGAAGATGGAACAATATTGCTCCATTGCAGCTAAGAATCTGTCCCAGTATGTAAATGTAAATATCTATTTTTACAAACCCTCCTACAGTTTGCTTTAAAATAAAGCTTTCTCTTTAGACACTGGAAGCATACAAGCCAGTCAGAAGTGTCCCACTTTCTATATTTTCTCTAATTCCTACTGTGACTTCCTTTGAAAGCTTTCAAAATCTAATGAATTCAAGAGAAAAAGTGAATAAAAACTGAAGAAGCTTTGCCTTCAGTACACTGGGCATTGTCTACAGGACCTAAAAAATAAAAACAAAACTAAGAGAGAAAATGAAAGGGTACAAAGCAATGTAAATCCAGAGAATTGAAAATGTTATGATTTTAAGTGGGCTTGCCAAACTCAGCAAAATTCCCACTGTCTATGACTTGCAATCTTCTGCCCTTTCAGCTAGCTGCAGCAAGTTAATGTAAAGAACAAATACTTACAGTCTCTGTATCAGAGCACTTTTGCAATGAATCACTTTTTAAATTGTTTTGGGTTTACATTTAATTGCTTCCTTTGCATGCTATGTGTACACATGCACTCCTCCCACCCCTCATATTTCATACGTAACTGTCATGTAGGCTGGAGTCTTTGAATATGGAGTATTCAAACCTCAGAGCACAAACCTCAGGAGTTTCAACCTAGGAATTGATTTGTCCTCTTTTAAGATGGGAGCCACATGTGTGACTTGAATCCAGATCTTGGGTGGATTCTGGATATGCTGATTTGAATGCATCAGGATTTGGGATTCAAGCTCGTTTATTTGTTATGACACTAGTCCTGATACCTACTGGTGGTATCAGGCCTACCTACCTACACCTTTCCCTGCCTCAACAGAAAGAGAAGTGTTTCTCATATTCACTTCTTCCAGACAGATTTATAGTTCATTCCAGAATAAAATCATCATCAAGTATTATTCTCAGTTTTGTTTCTTAATATTCTCTGTGACAATTGCTTATAATTGATCTCTGTAAAACATTTACAATTTTTTGATCATTTGGTCACCTTTCTTTGAGAAGAAAAGTGTCATCACACTTTTCATCTGAAGGCTGCTCCACTGGTTTTTCAAAGTGACCAAGTGTATTTTCCCCACTTTTAACAGCCTCAGTGATTTTGGAGGCTGAAGAATACCTTCATGGGGTGTTCTTGTCTAACCAGCTCTTTCTTGAGCTGTTATTCAGAACTGTTTTTTTGGGCTCCCTGAAACTGTGGCAAACTTCAAAGCTCTTTTATTCCCAGGATTTTCCTCATCTTCTTTTGAAGACAGGCAACATAATAGGGCTTCTCAACCTTCTTGTGCTGCTGCATTTTTGAAGGCATCCTCTTGTCAGTATCTTGGCTTTTTCTTGCTTTATTTCCCCTCAGAACTCCCAGATGAACACCATCCGGTTGTGGTGATTTACTGCACTTGAGTTTCTCAAGTTACTCTACAACTTCCTCCTTAGAGACTTCAATCTGTATAAAGGCCACACTCTGATTTTCTTTGCAAAGTGCCTTTGGCACAGGAATTTCTACACTACTCTCAGCAGCAGACACAATGCAAGAGATTAGCTTAACTCCTCTGCTAGCTTGCTGCACTCCTCTGACCCACTGTATGTGGATTTGTGGGGATCTCTGCAATGTTTTTGTGCAAAGTCCAGGCTAAGAATAATATTCACCAACAGGCGAGGTATGTCTCTCAACTGGTATTGTCTTGCTGTTCCACTGAAGGATATTTCTGTTTGCTACTACAGCCACTCTCAGCACACCTTATCTGACCAGTTCATTAAGCCCAGTATCATTCCTTTACACTACATCTGTCACAGGTGGGCTAAATTCTCACCAATGCAAACTGGCACTGTCCCTAGGGAGATGTTCAGGTGAGGAGTTGGTCCTGCAGAAGACCCTTCCCTAGTGCTTTGGCAATCCACCCCCTGACATGTCACAGCAAAGGGGCAGGATGAGTACTCAGCATCAGAACCCAAGGAAAGCGGGATTTGTATCCTAGCTCATGGTCCATTCCTCATCAAGTGAAAGGCCCTTTGGTTTTTGCCTTTCATAATGAGAAGTTTGAGGGCTGGAGAAATCCTTTCTCTTTCCTGCTCTTTCTTTTATATATTTTTATTTCTGTTTCTTCCCACTCCCTTTCTGTTTTGAGAAAGATGGAAACTGCTGTATGGCAAATCTAGTATTTTAATTATTTTGAAGGACAGAACTAAAACACCAGAAAAGGGGCAAATACTCTCCATGTCTTGTTTTATTCTCTGGATGGTGTAGATTTGCCTTCAGTCAAATATTCAGTCAGATATTTCAAAAGAAGGTCAGCTTAATGAAAACAATGCTCACAAACGCTACTGAGCTTTGTCACTTAAAACTTATTTCAATGAACTTTAATGACCGTTACTTGGTCCATTTATAGAGTCAAACCCAAGAAATTAGCTTAATTTGTACTGCGTTCACTAAAGATACATATTTAAGACATAGACAAACATCCCTTTGATATGGTATGGATGTGAGATTGATGTTCACTATAGCTGCCTAAGTCCCAGATACGGAGACTATATCAGAAATCAGTTCCATGACTTCATCCATCAAAGAGAAAAGCATTTATGCTGTTGAGTTTGTCCTAGCTTTCTGAAAGGAGAAGCCATAGAAAGTCTACCGTGAGTATCTTTATTTAATTAATTTTCTTATTTTAGATGAAGAATTAAAATCTGACAGCTCTATAAGCTTTTGTGAATAAAGACCCTGAGCTTCCTAGAACTTCCTAAATTGGAGTGGAATACATCTCAAGATTCATAACTGAAGAACTGTCAGTTGATGTCCAGACTATGAAATCTATGTCTAGATACATACAGGCATGCTTATTCTTAGCACATCTGTTTATAATAAATGAAAATACTTTAGAAATTAATTGCGTCTTTTGTTTTCTAAAATTTGGAAATTCATGTATGGAGCAGAATTCTTTAGAAATCGCTGTGGCTGCCTTAGAATTAGCTATCTAGTCTCAGGTAGCTTTTCTTTTCTGTCTGTCATGGGTGGCACCTCTAGATCTCTGTTCAGTCATTTCATATGGCCATTAGAGGATGGTGTCTCCTGCGGCCATATGAAAATAAGTCTCTATTACTATGCAGTCTCTCTTTCTCTCTCAGCTACAGAGGGAATGTAGGCAATTGCCTTAGATCAAACCACTAAGGTGACACTATCTCCTTATTAAAGCCTGGCTTTATTAGCATTTTTAATTTAGAGGAAGTAATTCTGATTTGATGTATGCTTTTCTTTTACTGTAGTCCACAATAATAACAATACCTCCAAAACATTCCTTTTCTAATCTGTTTTTACTGAAATGATTTCCAGTTTTTCTACTTTATGTAATGAGAAATGCTACTTTCTTGGTCTCATTTTCATAATCTACAGGTATTCTTATTTTAACTTGCAATATTTTGACTGAATGTAGTGATATACTAGGATTTCACTTAGCATATGAGCAAAATTATCTTGTAGTACTGTACAAAGTTAAGATACAGAGAATAAATTGTAGGGAGGCAATTTTAAGATGTTTCTCCTAACTGATATAACCAATTTTGTACAATTGTAATATTGACAAAATAGATCAGAATACATATATCAATTACTTTGAAAGCATGATTTCAATGGCCAGAAAAAAAGATAATGTGTTGATATTTAAAAAAATATAGTTAGCAATAACTAAGCAAAATGATTGAAATCATACTATATAGTGCACAGCAAAATTTCTCCATTTTTGCACTCTGCCTTCTCACAAAGCAAGCAAATTACACAATGCCCTAAAAAATAAGGTTCTAGGAGATCAAAATCTTTCAGAGGCCATTGGGAAGAGTCATCCAAAGGTACACAAAACACAGAAGACAACAATAAAGAATAGTCCTATAGAGATCTATAGCTCTTCCTAATTAGGTGAGAGAAGAGTACCAGCTAGTACTGTTGGAAAGGCACAAAAAGCAGCAAACTTTTATTTCGGCTTTTGGGTTACTTTGAAGTCTGTTTATGGTGTGGAACGTATGTGCTGTCAGGGCATAGGCTGCTCCCTTCTCAAAACCTCTGCTTCAGCAATCAATTTTTCTCATTAAAACTTGTATGCTATTCTCTTTCTCTATTCCTCCCTCTCTAAGACACTGAAACTATTGTTCAAGGCTCAGGTTCTGGTTCACCTGCCAGTGGTCTGATCGCACTCACCATTGCATCGCCCCTCTCCCTTACTATACCTTACACAGGAATATGCAACACCTTCCTCTTCTCTCCATGGGATTTTTGCCAGGACATACCAAGGCAGACAGGACAAGACAGATAGTGCCTGGGTGTGCTGCCTTGTGTGTCAGTCAGGCTTCTAAAACTCCTCCATGCCCCCATATAGCTTACTGCGGGCAGCTACAAGAAAGCTTCACAAAATAATTTTTGCAGAATGACTTCTTTGCATTGTCTTTCTCACACATCTCTGCATAGTCCCATGCAGTAGTCTGCATTTTTGTTTGGGATGACAGGAAATATTCATAAATAACAAATAGCTTCTGTGCTCTCATCATCTTCATTGATGTCAAAGATTGTTGTGTAGATGAACCAGGAGAGAAAGCCTATTGTAAAGTGTGAATCGAGTAAAGGCTATGTTAAAACATCCCACACAATTGAGCACATTTGCAGGGATGATTACTTCTTCACAGTACTCAGTATATTGCTCACTTCTCTCAGTAGGACCTACTTCCTGACGAAATACTACCAAGCAGAGGAAATCTATGTCATAGGTATGACTGCTGATCCAAAATAAGTGATTAGCAAACATCTTTCAGTTGGTATTGAAAACAGAGATGGGCAAGAAATGAGCTTTCAATATAATTTAAAAAGATTAATTATGTCCATTCTATTTATGGGGTAATTTATGGTTGTCTTCTCTCTGCAGATTTTCAACGACACAAAAAAATTTTTGCCAAATCTAAGAAAATGTCAAGACATTGGTATAAATCTGTTATTTGCTCATGCATTTGAGTCTAGTCAAAAGTTTCTCATTATGTTACAAAGCATTTTAAAATTTATCTATTAGTTCTGGGCTCTTCAAATTTTAGGAAAGTTCTGACACAAATTTGGATGTAGAAATAGGATTTTAAGGATAGACGTACATAACTCTCTGAAGAGTTATGGTGCAACCTCAGCTTGCAAGAGTCTGTTCTGGGAGGAATTTTGATTAATCTTCAGATGTGAATGTCACAGTTCAGGGCCATTTATAAAATTTGTGAGTCTTGCAACTGACTGTGAACATTAGTGTACTTGGGAGGACCCATGACACTGTGTGATCTCAAATCTTGGAAAGTAAGTTTTTGTTCTTCTTTTTCTCCCTATAGATCCTTAAAAACATGCAAATCTATGTGATCTGCTTTTCATACAAAGGGTTGCAAATTCAGCTATGGATCAAAGATTAGAGCATATGCCTATTATTGCAGCTGCCAGTTAACTGATCCAAATGTTTAACTCTTTAAAGAAGTAGAGGGTCAGCAGCTTTCTGAATAATTGTTTCCAGACAGTCTTCTGTTAGTTAGATTTCTATATCACATTCAACTTCAATTGCTGCTGTCATTTATCTCCATTCCACAGAGTTTAACTTTACTAAATTCACATGTTAGTATTTGAGCCACTTACTCTTAGACACATCCAGAGCATTCTCCATGCTCTTTGATTGTTTTTTATAGTGGCTCACAGATTAAATGAGAAAAACTGTGCCATCCCAACACCTGTCCCTGGTCTTTTGTCATTCTAGGAAGTGCAGAGACAAAGAAACTAGGCTATAAATGACTCAAAAATGAAATAAAGAAATAAAACAAGTCAGGGTGTGTACCAACCTCTTTGAAAGCTTATCTTCACTTCAGTGTTGACAGTCAGAATGGAAGGTGTTTTGATGACAGCCACGGTGCCACATCTTGAAAGAACACTTCTTCACTGGGCTGCACTCCTTTGTCTTTCAGTCTTGTCTTGCCCTCATGAAGAAAGGATCTTCAGAGGTTCTTTAATCATGTCCTTTGTCCCACTTGGGTGGGCACCACCTCTGTCTCAGGCTACACGGACATGGGACTTCGTGTTGAGGTCAGAATTACCATCCACATTTCAGTGCTTCCTGCCAGAGAGTCACCAACTGCTGTCTGCTGCAGGCTCTCATGCTCTGTCAGTCTCCTTCTCCATCTTCCTCCTGCTTTGCTGCAGTTGCACACTAAGCAGTTGTTATCTAAAATGATGCAAAAAATTATGTAGGGGTTTTATTTTTAGATGATGGTAAACTGAAAAATAAAACATATTGTATCTCTGTTCTTATTCCAGTTTAGATCCGGACTATCCAGAGCCAGCAGGCCCTACTTCATCAAGTAACCAAGTCTCAAGCTGAATACTTTCCTAAACAGACACTTCATTTTGAGAAAGAGAGCAAATGTGTTAGTCTAAACTAAAAAGGACTGAGGAGACAAAAGGGTTAAAGACAGGGTCCAGACTCTTAGCATCTCCTCAGAAGGAATGATAAACACCTCTCTTTGGCCAGATCCTGTTTCCTACACTTTTCTGAGGAGCAGTAATGGAGAGTGCTATTTATTATGTGTTGGGATGAACATAGGGAATGTTTTCCACCATTTAAAAAAACAAAATCCAGAATTTATGGGAGTTTGAAAAGCAATTTCCTTTTAAGGTGCAAATTCCTAATTTGCCACATAAAAGTACAGGAATTAAGTGCTAAATCCTTCTTTGCCAGTGAGACCTGTGAAAGAAGGTATGAAAAAAGAGTTACTGTTAGGTTTCTATTCATGTCTTCTGAAAGCCAATGTATGCAAAAGTGTGCTGAAACAGCCCTGATTTTTTTTTTCAAAGCCTTCCTGCCGTTTCTGACTGACTTTTAAAAAATGAACCCTTGTCCAGTTTTATTTGTGTGGTGGGTTCTGATTTTGTTCTGCCTGTACTGTATCACTTTTCTCTCCTCGCCATTAATCTTCCATGAATGTTCCCTGGGGCACAGTTCTCCCTTTTCTGCATGGAGAGTTTCTATTGAAATTAATGGACTTTCTTCTCGTGGGTGGAAGGAAGAATACACCCTTATATCAGCCCTGTTGCAAAATAAAATTATTCATTGAAAAAAAGCTTTAGTCTTCACTCCTGAAAGCCCAAGGTCTAGTCAGGCAGATTATAGTGGGAGATCCCAGCAGGAGGTCTGGTACAGAAGCAAGAACTACTTGTCCAACATGAAAACAAAAGCCAGAAAAGACTTTTTAAATGTTGGAACAAGACCCCATGGAAAGTCAGTGGATATACTATGCGATGAAGTGTACTGTCCCAAACCTAATTCTAGGGCAGATCCATCTGGTGCAATACAGTGCAGTGAAGTTATCCATTAGTGACCCTTAGAACCAGGCACGTTCACAAGAACAGCATAGCACCAAAGACTAATTTGACCTGCAAAGAGGCACTGCAGATTGTCCAGAGGTGCTGGGCCATGCACATGAAGGTGTATTGTACTGTGCAGATGTATCATCTCATTTGGAACTTGGCTTGGGAGCTTTGACACAGTTGTGCACTGCACAATGTACACACGCTAATAAGCATGGCTACATGCCCTTAGAGGCTTAAATGGAAAAGTCTTATGTTCCTTCACAGAGAACCCTTTGCTGAATTAAAGAGAGTGTTGACAACCTTCAATTGAAACTGCATAATTTCCCATAGGAAGGATAGCTGCAATATGAGGTTTTGAGGCAGGCAGATGACCTTATAAAATATACTACAGTATCCAAGTTTAGTAAAACAAACACACTATATTTAAGTAGGCTATGGAAATGTAAATATGCTTCAGGACTGCCCCTAAGCAGATTACGTTACAGTAATGTTGCTGTCACATTTTGGATAGATCATTACTGTAGATACTATAATCTAAGGCTAGGAGATAGAATTTAGTATGCATAGAGAAATTTAAACAGAGGATAAAAAGCCCTCTTTCCTTGACAGTATTTTCAAGAATGAACCTCACCTCCACCTTACAATAAAAAAAACCAACCAAACAAGCTTGTCCAAAGAGGCATTACATAGATGAGCTAGGGCACTCCCATATTTTTTAATCATTCAGGTTATTTCACAGTGAAGTCCTTCTAATAAGGATGACTCCTTCCATGGTGTCTGTTTGCTTCCCGTGATTCTTTGTACCACGCAGTGCTAGAAAGGGTAGCAAAGGTTTGACAACCACAAGTGGCAGCCAAATAAAGGTTTCTTGTGTGTTTACAGTTTGTGAGGCCTGATTGTTTTATAATTAACATGCCAGTTACCCTTGGATTTTCAGCTGTAGCAACCGATGTGTTTTTAATGTTTACTTTTGATTTGAGCATCTCTGACAAAGCTCTTGTTATTCATTTGTGTATACTTGTATTTTGGTTGAAGATTATATACATATCTATCAAGATGATTGCTTTAAGCAGGGCTCTGTCTGCTCCTTCCTCCAAATCTGGATCGCTTGCTTTAAAATTAGCCTTGTCAAATTTACTTAAAGTGACCAGGCAAACACATACAACTAATTTTGTTATAGGCAAAATTAACTAATGCTCTTTTTCATGGTGAGGTGCTGTAATGATTTTATATAGCAGTCAAACTATTTAAATACTAATGCTGTCTTCATGCTGTAATCACCATTCTAGTCAGATGTCATTTTTAGTAGCCTCTAGGGAATTCCATCCCTTAATTATTCTTCAATACACAAACCAAGCATTCTTTAATTGGTGTAAATTGAACAGTGTTCCAATGCAAACAAGAAGAGGACAAACTAATCAATGATTCTGTGCATGTCTATTGGAAAGCTATTGCCATTAGATCAAGTAACGAATCCTTGACTCCATTAGCTCCAGAGGAACGATGGGGGAAAAATACCGCTAATGCTGCTGCTTGCTATCAATCAGGAGAGAAAAGTGTGCAGCAAACCCTTTAACAGAACTCCAGCTTTTCTTGAAAGTGCTCACAGAAATTTAAAATATGAAGATATTCTGACTTCAGAGTCTCAAGTCATATGTCTTTGATGGGGATTTGTCTGGAAACAATGTGTTTTTATTCTCTGTTGCCTTTAGTCATGTGGCCTGGTTTTTATTTCTCTTTTTTCAAATAAATGTTTCTTGAATCATAACAAAATTTTTTCAACTTGTCAGGAAATTTTGGTGAATTTTCTGTCTCTCTCAGGCTGTGCTCTGTACATTCATATGTATTCACTAGTGCAGCACAACATAAATTGGTTGGCTCTCCCATCTCTTTTTTAATACAATCTGAAATAAAGGTGCTGTATTTAAGAAACAGATGAAAAATCCTTCTCATAAATGTGTCACACTCACTTCTCATTCTTGTCTCTTTTTATCAGTTCTCTAAAACTGATTATTTATCTCTGGAGTGGGAGGAAAAAAAAAGTAAAAGGCCCATTACAAACCTCTGGCCCAGATCTGCCAGTCTTAGAGTTTTAGTTAGTATGGAAAGTGAAACTCCTCCAGAAAGAGATATACTGGCTACGGTTGTTCACTTTTTAATCTATTTGTTTTTGATATAATATGCTATTTACTGTTTAAGACCTTTCATGTTGGTTTAAATTGAAGTTTTTAAAATGAGTCTAGCATAAAAAGCTCTAAGTGACATAGGCTGACTAGAAAAATACAGCATCTTCTACAGACAGCCTTTGTTCGCCACATTACAGTTGAAAGAAGTGCAGAGCAGGCTTGGTAGATAACCTGCCTTCTTAAAACAAGAGGTTTCTAATTTCCACACATCCTAATCACAGTCACATTACTTCGTTTTCTGTACCAGACCCCTCAGGGCTGGCTCTGGGTTTTGCTGTGAAGTCACATGTGTGGGGCCTGAGGCATTTTTCCACTTCACTTTTTTCTTTTTTAATCCTTTTGCCAGTTGGGACTCTCTAACTGGCTCTGTTGTCATGGGTGGCTGACTAGGGTGGTAAGGAAGAGAGCAGCACAGGTAATCACTCTCAAGGTTTCATATTTTTTTTTTTTCTTATGAGGATGAAGATGCTGCAATATGTATTTTCTGAGGAAAAGGAAGCTTCTCTCCTCACGTCCCTTCCCAGACCAGTGTGTGATTTCCAGGTAATGAATTCCCCTTTGTTTCCCTACTTTTTGCCTTTACTGGTTGGTTGCAGTGTATGGTTGTATGTACTATTTCTCAAAAAATTAAAGTGTGCCATCTGACTTAAGATATCTTCCTTCTTTCCATTACTCTTCAATATCTTCTGTGATAACTGTTACAGGATGTTGATGCCAGCAAGTGGTTATGACACTTGTAGTGGGGATTTTAGAGTGCTGAAGAGGATTTTCAAGAATAATAAACTTCTTACTCTTCTAAGAGCATGTTCTGAAAGACAGTGGGTCCTTTGGAGTCTGTATCTACTTCCTTGGTTTGGAGATTTGGCCCCTGAAATAAAGGAATACCAAACAGCCGGGGTCCAAACAGCTGGGAGACACTCAAAGACAGATTGTGGGGCAGCTGTGGGGTGCAGAGGGGATACATGCTTTGAGATGACACCAGACAGTCTAGAGTCTGACTCTACCTTGCTATAAATGAGGCATTTTATAATGCCATACTGTGCATACTATGTTACAAAGTGAAAACTTTATCTAAGCAGAAAGTTAGATTAGATGTTTCTTTAAAGATTTCATAAAGTTATAGTTTGCATTTTTTTGGTAAATCCTATGAATTTCACTCATTTCAAAAAGACAGTTGTACTACTATTTCCATATACATGAACAAGCCCTTCTGGAGTTGAAACCACATGAGAAAAGATTCAAAACTACACTTGAGATCCAAATGACACCACTGGGAGGATTTAGTATAATAAGTTTACCTGAAGTTGGAGCCTGTGTTTGCAGATATGAACCAAGTGTGGTTTAGGCTATAAGAAAGGGCTAAGATCTATCATCTGATATTAATGAAAAACAAAGCAAGACATTTTTATTTTAGTTTATTTTTTAAAAAAAAAGCCAGCCTCAGATTGTTGGGAAAACTTCAGTAGAATAATTTCTTAATCACCTTTATGTTCTTAGGCATATCTGACCTTCAAAGTCCATATTAAAACTCCCCACATTTCCTTGGGATTATGCCCCTCAGAATGGATGACAGAAGAAAAAAATACTCATCAGGCCTCAGCCATTGCCTGGCAATCCCAAGGGAAATGCCCTTCTGATCCCCACAAGGAAATCCTCAGACATCATTTTACAGGAAAGAAAATATCTTCTTTCCCAAAGATGACAAAAAGAGAGAAAGACAGACCATGTGAGGTGGGATGTGCCGCTTCCTTTTTGAGACAAGGAGAAAACACTAGCACATGAACAGCCAAGGGAAGGGAAGCCAGTAGAAATCTTTTGTAAAGGCTAAGATATTTAGTGTGGATCTTGCAATGTAAACAGATACAAAAGTGTTAATAAAATAATGCAAAAAGTCCTAATTTAGGAGTGTGACAATTTTTCAAAATTCTTTTTACCTTGTTCCATTAACACTTACACAGGTGACTTCAGAGATCATTCTGTTTTGAAAAAAATTATGTTTTAAATGAGATGAGACATTTGTTTGCTTTTTTTAAGAGTCAAGTGAATGTTACACAGGTGTGACTCTTGGGGATGGTGCTACATAGGGACAGGAGCTGAACTCTGTGGCTATTGTGGGTCCCTTCCAACTCAGCATATTCTGTGATTCTGTGGTTCTACAATTTTTTTTCATCAAATATACAAACTTTACTACGTAAAAGAAATAATCTCACTCAAACTTGCATTATACAGGTTGCATTCTCTGTGTTTTTGCCAAATTGCTGTTATATCAAGTTGCTATTGTTATTGGAACAGAGTGTCATTTTGCTTTGACTCCCCTTGGTCACAGTCATAATATTTCTAAAATCTGTCGAATATACCCCAATTTTAATGCTAAAGTTATGGCATATTGACTTGGTTTATTTTATAGCACTTAAGCCAGCTAATTCATCACAGAAATATTTTTTTGTTTCTGTTTTTGTTATTTTAATGAGCTCACATTTGGTAATGCAGACCATTCTATCCTGCTTCAGCAAGTAAGTCCTATCCACAATTGCTCTTACTCATAATGGCAGCTGTGCTGGGTGTTCATAGTGGGTTTCTTGCCCTAGATTAATTTAAAAGTTTATTTTATCCTACTACAAAAGTGACAGTTCCATCAACTTAAAATCAATAAAAAATATCAATATAATAACTGCTAAGGAATTGCTTTCAGTTAAAGATTACATTCACATTGTTTTGGAAAGTAGCTTATGCAGCCTCTTCTCAAAGGTCTTCAGTGAGGGGGACTCCAGACCAAAAACAATCATTTCCACAGCTTCAGTGTCTTCACTGTGAGAAAATTTTGGCCAGTATTTGATCTGACTCTCCTTTGTTTCAATGTAGCACAGTCGCTTTCTGTCATCTGGCTGTAGTCCTGAAATACAAACTCTTCCCTGCCTCTTCCCAGAAGGCTTTTAACATTTGGAGTCTTTGGGCTTTATGTCCACTCATTTTCTTTTCCAGATGAAATCACCTCCAGTTCAGATTTCAGGTGATATTTCCCAAATTTCTGATCATTTCCATTCCTCTCCTTTGGACATTTTTGAAGGCAGCTGTATCTTTTTTGAAAAGTGATTCTTTAATGGGGTCCCTGCCAGCGTACAGCTCAGCAGCCTGATCATTGCCTTATCTGACAAGAAAGATTCTGTCTGATTTTCTTTCCCACAACTCCGGGGGGAGAGAGAGAGAGAGATTCTCCCTCATTCCAAATCAAGCTTCAGTCTTGTGCTGCCTGCTCCTACCTAGTGGAACCTTCAAAGTTCTTCAAGAGCTGCTTAAGAGGGAAAGAGGGTCCTGGATGTTATCTTTTAGAGGAGAATGGAAACCAAGCTTTTTCTGTATAGATGAGACGCAGATTTGACCCCTCTCAATTCTTCTCTTTCTCTTTCTGTTTTCCTTCTAAAATGAAAATCCCCTAAAAAAAGGAATCTTTAGTTTTATCTTTTTTCTGTTTTTCTTTTTTCCTCATGTAATTATTTGCATTACTAATTTAAACAAATGTGATGTGAAAGCACCATTTTGAACCAAAAAAGCCCAGAAAACCATTATTTCTTCCAAAGTAGCTTGCATCATTAAGCATAAAAAAAATTTTTCATCTTTAGGTCAGTAAAAATTTTGTGAAAAACCCTCACGGAATTTTTGAGTAGTTGTTCTCCCTCCTGACTTGAAATATTTCAACAAGATTACGAAATTCTAATATAATTCTGCCACCTATGTAAATTCATTCAGATTTTATATCAGGATAGCTGGTTGATTTTGTTTACAGCACCATATTTTGAATATTTTCTAAAAAATTGCATCATTTTAATCACAGAAAATAAAGATTTAGGTGCCTCACTTCCTTAAAGTCCACAGAAAACTCTCTTCAGCTTCTCTTGGGAAGGGTTGAGTCTTTAATCTGTGTTTGTTTAATAATAAAGTCCCTGAGACAGGTTGGTAGATAGGTTTCTTTGAGACACATGTGTATCAATGTTAGGTATGAGTTTTTTCTGATGTACCCTGATTTCTTAGACTGCTTAAGCAGGTACTAATGGCTTTATCACAATGATCTCCTGACCCTCGTTTGTCTTTCTGCTCCTATTTCATGAAGGTAGATAAATATTTTGCAGAAATGTGAATATATGTATATATATATATATATGTGGGTGTGTGTGTTTGTGGGTGTGTATTTTAAATAAGTGTTTCATAATTACTCTTCTGTCTTCTTACTCCATTAAATTCCATCCCATATGATCATTTCTGGACAAACATTTGCTGTCAATATTTGCTAAAAAAGTCCAACTCAACCAAGTAAATAAAGCATTAGAAAACATAATTTTGTTTCTTCATTCAGCTAAATCCATTAAGACTTTAACACAAATAGAAACTAAAGACAAAGGGAATTTCTTAAAATGTGAAGGCCTGTAGCACATTTGCATTTTGAAATTAATTGCTGACCTAATTATTTGTCAGTAGTAGGATAAGTTAATCAAACATAACTTACAGTAAAGCTTCTAAACACCCACAGGATTTTCTTCCCCAGAGGAAATTGTCATAGTGGTCCAGTTTGACAATCCATTCTCACTGTCATCTTCCGACCAAAGGAAGACTTTCTGCGGAATGGTACCATATGGAGACACAAGAGAGAATGAAATACTTTAGATCTCCTGTACAAAGGCATGATAAGCTAACAGTCACCAGAGGAAGTCAGGGACGATGAAGCTTTGGAAAAAAGAAATACCCTGCCTTTCAAATCCATCTAGATTTATTTTTTTACTCTCTCCAATTTGGACTAAAATAGTCTGATAACTAATATGCATATAAAATAAAAATCAAATGTATTGTGCAGTGTTTCACTTCTAGCATATCTGTGGATCTGCATTTCATGCTCAGCATTAGTTTGATGGAAAGGCTGGTATTTATAGACAAGACAAGGACCTTTCCCGCTTCATCTTACGGAAACTGACTGTGTTATCCCCAAATAATATGTCGCAACCAACCACTCTGTGACCTGAGGCTAAGAATGCACAATTTTACTTCAAAATGCACTTGGAAACAAAATCTGATGAAACGATCAGGTAATGTGACCAATGCATTATTTTCAAAAGGCATACCTAGACGTTTGAGCTAGCAGTATCTCATCAGTAGTAATATGAACTACTTCATCGCTTCTGTTATTACAGTACTGCCTCTCTCCTGTCATCTGCTGGCAATGGCAACCCACAGTAAAGGATGTTTTTCTGATCATTTTGCACTCATTAAATACAGCTGTCACAATAGCGGATGCGAGACTGCATACAAAACTTTTATGCCACGTCAAAATAAAGCAGAAACATTTTAAAAAGATCTGAAACCTTTGAAGCCTTTTCTTGAGAAATATTGAAATATTGCTTTTTGTTGCTGTTTTTGTTGTTGTTGTTTGCGACAATTGAAAATGTTCCACAGCTACATGCATTAAAACTCACTGCAGAACAAAACACCATCCATCAAAATTAAGGGAAATGGATAAAAAATGGAGAAAAAATAAACCCAAACCAAATCTATCTGAAGCACAAAGTGTTTGGCTTCTGAGAGACTGAAGTTCTGGTTCATCACCTGATTTCTGGGGCTGAACATTCATTGAGTTGCAAGAGCTCAAGGGACCTGCCATTTAATTCTGGACTATGGATGAAATCTGCCCCATAAAGCTTCCAGCTGAGTGAAAACATCTTCCCCTAGTTCCCCCTTCTGAGAAACAGCTCCCTTTCAGGCTAAGCAGAAGTAAATTCTGTTGTTGTCTGACATTATTGCCGTAAAAAAAATATTTAAAAGGTCACTGTGAATGACCCCAGAACCATTTGGTGACTGGTGTGAACAGAGAATCCCTTATGAGTAGCATGAGTTAATACTCTTGTTTGGATGCAAGTGCATTCTGAAATACTGTACCATCCAAGGCAACCCTTTGAAGACTTTGGTCACCCTGTAAGAGCTGCAAGAAAGCAATAATTTGCAGCTCTCTTGCACCTCCCCATTTCAGAATTGCATGATCATAAAAGAAAAAAAGTTAACTTTAAAGCATCTCTTTGAGTTGATGGCTACTGAGAAACAGATCCATTGAGAAGATAACAGATTTTCAAAAATACAGAATTTTCAAATGACACCCAGTTGTGGGTAAAATATGAACATACTCAAGATATTCAAGATGGCTGATCTTAAACTTTTGTCAATAGACTTCTTCAAAGACTGGATGATACAGGTATAAATCAATTACTTTTATTACTTGCAGTTTAACAAAAATGAGATCCATTTCTTTGTAGTAAGACTGCTCTTTGTTGTAAATCTTCTGCCTTCCTGAGTGTATGGGCTTGGACCAATTATGTGATTTACTTGTTGTGGGCTTTCCATTCCCTTCTAATTTTCAAACTGAAATTTTTGCCTGTGCAAACAACGATGAGAAAAAATGTGCAAGTGCATGTGCATGCATACACATGTGTATGTCTAAATGCACCTTTGACACAGAAATGAAAAGTGCTTCACACTCACAATCCTGTCACCAGTATGATGCACGGAAAGGAGGACCCTGGAAGCCATGGCTGACCTGGAACAGCCCTAAGCTCCCATTCCTCCTGGAAAGTGCAAGCACATGATGGCCAAAGGGAGGCAACTTCCAGCATTTGCGTGACTGGCACCCATGCAATGCAAGCTGCTTTCATTGTGGGGAGCTAAGTGTGTCTCCATGAGATATGGTGGCACTTAACTGTTGTGTGGAGATACTATCAACACTCTCACTCTCTCTCTCCCCCCACCCTCCTCTCTCTCTCTCTCTCACTTGCTTTTTCCTGATGCAACTATTCCTGCTCCTTTACTTCTCTTCCTGAATGCCTTTTCTATTGTCCTTTACCTTTTTGATAGCATCTTTCCTGAGGCAAAAGAAAGAAAACTGTGTCCCTGGCTTTGGCAAAAGGAGAAAGACAGCACAAATCTTACTCTGACAACATATGCTCATGCAGTCCCAAAATCAATGCATCTGATGTCCCAGACAGAGTCCGCTTCCCAGATTGCAGAAAACTTTTCCAGACAGCACTAGGCTCCATAAATCTGAACCTCAAGGCACTAATCCCAGCTATGGCTGTAGGGTCAAGTCACTTTGGGACTTGAGTGAAAGGGGATAAATCACAGTAGAGTGATTTATGGAAGGAAGGAGATTCAGAAGAAATCTCAAACTGTACGTTCAGAATGAGTAAGAACAGAAATTAAGGCAAAAATGGAGAATTTGTTATGCAGTACCAGGAAGAAAGGAGTGAGAGAATTCAAATAAAGGGCACAAGTAGTGAAAGAGATAAGAGAACAGAGGAAAAGGAGAAATATGAAAACTATGAAAAAGAGAGGGAAAAATGAAGTAGAAGGAATTACAGTACATGAAGTGGGGAAAGTTGAGACAAATGGAAGATAAAACCCACATGAAACACCCACAAAAGCAACATATTGTATGCAGCTTTTCACCAGCCCAGAGTTCACTTTCTCTCTCAACATCAGAGTCCTCCTGCTGGCCTTGGCCAACTGAGATACCCCACTAATGCCCTGGCTGCTCCTGGTCTTCCCTTCTGGCATCTGTGTTCCTTACTACTGCCATCCCATACCAGGTCAATACACTCGAGTCCCTGGCCAACTCCTGTCTTATGGCTTTCAGAACTAATTTTCAGACTGGACTGTAATCTCAAAATCTGCCCGAGAGGGCATGGTATAATCCCAGCTCTATTTTAAAGGTCAAGTCCTGCAGGTTTTGCTTGGTTTCGACTCATTCAGACCTTCCAGTGATTTCAAAAGCCATTGACCTAGATAAGGGAGGGCAGAACTAGAGCCACAGTCAGATTTCCAGCATAAAAAGTGACTGCATTTTCAGATGGCTTCACTGTACCTACCATGAGGACTGCTCCATCTCTCTTATTGAAATACATGGAAGGTTCTGTACATCAAATACATAAAAGATTTGACTTTTAATTCCTACCATGTATTTTGGTAAGAGGAATTAAATGTCAAAACACAAAAGCAATTATACACTTAATGGTAAAAAACATATAATCAAGTCATTTTTTTTATTTTCAAATTGCGGGGATTGAAATAAAAGGGCAAGAGGGTCTTACTTTGACATTATAGGAGATGGAAAGGCACATTTGTATCCTTTTGTACCTTTTACAAAATGAATATGCCTGTAATCAGACCCATTCATTTTGAAATGGAGATTGTGCTTTAGATCTATGACATATTTGCGAGGGTGTTGAGAAAGTATCTAAGTAAAATGTGCCATAGGAAATCAGCTCTGGGGAAATGCAGTTATTCTTCACGATGAAATACAACTAGCTTGGCATAACACTCGGGGTGAAACAAAGCCTGCTTGTATAGGCAAGTCATGGCTATATATTTAACCAGTCATCGCTATGGCAAGATAGGTAAAATTTCCCGACTCGGAAAGTGTCCAAGCTTCAAATTGCTGGGAGCTGGGACAGTGATCTGGGACACTCTGCTACAAGCTTATCAGCTTCTCCTCTTCAGTAGGCAGCTGCTGGAGGCCACTGTTGGGGTTTAAATCACAGGTCTGTTTTTTAGCTCTGCCTTTGCCAGGTCAATTTTTACGTCCCTTTCCTCTATGTAGCTAGCAAACTTAAAGGGGGAAGAAAGGAAAGTCCTGCTGGTGCCTCTGTTTCAATGATAGTTGAAACCGGTGGCTAATTGTGTGTCTGTACAGTCCCTACCACAGTGAGCCACTGCTCCTACTGCTAGGCTGGTAAGCACCTCCACAGCAGTGAGCTGGTCCTCCGGTCTGGGCACAAGGACAGGGTGCACCACAGCTCTGTCCAGCCTGAGTAGGTGCCTGTCCCTCCCAGAGGCTGGCATGACTGAGGCACATTTACAGCCCAGTCTGTCATATCTCTACTGCAAGACCCTCTGTAGCTGAGACAGACTAGAGGTACAGAAATGGACTTCTGTGAGTTTAGTGACAACAGAGTGATAAAACGTCTCTTTTCCACTTCTACAGCAGTTTGCGAGGTAATAGAAGACCTACTAGTGATAAATATTGCTACATTAGTGCAATATAGTAATCACTTATACTCAGCATCAATCTTTGTGAGCCATTAGACCAAATTCCTTTTTAACACTGCAAAACCTACGAACATATCCCATCAAAAACATAACAGATGTAAAGTGTGGAATCATTCCTCTGTCCAACAGACTAGTGTACTCAAATTTTTTTCCAAATTCTCAGGTCTGATTCCTGCTTATGAGGATATTGCATTTGTGAAACTGTGAAAACAGTAAAAATTATTGTGAATGTGCCTGCTATGTAAGTAAATATATACATTTAAGTGGCTCTGACATGAGCTAGATAAAAACTCCAAAAGGACAAATTTGAAAACACAACTTAAAATGCCCCAAAAATGAAAATCAAACTGAATTACCAATCATACCACAGTTTTGTCATTCTAGATAGGGAATATTTCTTTGGACCATGGTGATTCCCTGTATACACAGATAGCAGACACTCTGCTCAAAGCTTATCCAGGTAGCCAACTTACGGAAAAAATTTCCCTTCAATGGACTTACATCAGCAATTTGTCTCAGAAAAATTTTAGGTTTATGGTTTATTTATTAGTATTTATGTTATTAGGTTATTTACTATGGAGCTGGGCAAACTAGGGTTCTGTTTTAATGTAAGCTCTAATTCTTGGATTCTAAAATTAATTTTGGCATTTTTTTTGTGTAGAAATACTTATGTATTTCTACACAATATTGATTACCTTTTATAAAGATATTATAAAGATTAAAAACCTGATCCCAACAATAAAATAAAGATAAAAATAATCATTTGAAGAAATACAGAAATACTAGCCAGTTCACCTGGAGATCTGCTGCTTCTGCAGACTGCTTCATGTCTGTAGGGATCATAAAAAACACAAAAAGATTTTAAGATAATACCTGTATATATATTTTATACCTAGGAAATGGAACATCTATTTCGTGTCCCAAAACACTATTATATATCTATATTTAGCTTTCACTTTCAGTGGGTGTTTTCTGCTAATTTATATTTTGGGGAGTTTGAAAACCTAATATGAAACTGTCGTATTTTTGGCTTTCTGTAAAGAGTGGGCTTTTGATATCAAAAGAGGAAAAAAATCCCCAACCTGCTAAATGGTACTAACTGAGTAAGAAGTTTCTTTTTTCCAGGGAGAAGGTGACATCAAAATTTTAAATCTTTCTTGCAGTCTTGCAATTTTATAGGGAAAAAAAATCCCATTTTTTACAAAAGTTTATTTCTCTCAAATTTGGACCAATTTATCTCTATCATGTTGTATCCCTGCAGAGTGAATGCAATGACTGGCATAGGAAGTTGCTGAAAACAAATTTTTTGATGGACATTTTATGTCACCCTTTGCCATCACAGCATACATTTTTCTGTCACATAATATACGGCAATTATATGGATTTTCCTCTTTCCAAATCAGAGGAATGTTTCTTTACTTGAACGGAGGGGCCACAGACTACTAGTCAACCTAAAAATCCTGTTAGCATTACATCTCAGCATAAATAAAGAATTTGGATCAGTGCCTTGTTAGATCACTGCTATTTCTAGCTCGCTGAGTAAAAAGAGCATTTTTTGCAGCCTAGTTTGATAAGTAAAAGGTGTCTTTCTCACCTGCGTGCACTCTGAATTGTCACTCTCATTCTTTGTTCCTTTGCATGCGGCTGTTGTCAGCTCTTGAGTCACAGAACCACTTGCAGAAACGGCTCGGGAGAGTTTTGGAAGAAAGGAAAGGGAAAAAAGAAGCTGCATTTTTATTTAACAGGAGAAGGAGAACATAAAGAAAAGAAAGGTGTTCTCAAGAACGTAGCCTGCAGCCTTGTCAGGTAGCATTTCTTCAGATGGTTTTTTTCTCACCCCTTTCCCACCCCAAGATCTCTCTTCATCATTTTTTTAAACATCTCTTCTGGGACAGAGACATGAAAGTGAATTGTGGGTCAAAGGCAAGAATTAGGGGTTGCCAGGTCTGCTTTCTGATGGCTTTACTTTATCTTTGTGTCCAAGCCTTTGCCAGTTAGCAGGTACTGTGGGTTATCCATTCCAGTCACATCATTTTCTGCTTGATGACAAGCATCACACCTTCATCCATCACATTTACATTTCAAACTGCCACACTGCTCTATTGATTAATTATTTAGCAGCTCTTGGCCACTTGTGAGCGTTTCTGTGCTCACGTTTCATGGGGAAGGTCCATTCTTTTTATTTATGTGCATTTTTGTGAAGCTAGAAAAAAAAAAAAGGTAAAGCCTTTCTCATACACACATCCCCCTAACCCATGTGTGTGTGCCTGTGTCTATGCACACGTGTGTGAATATTTATGTGTGTGTGTGTGTGTGTGCACACATGTGCACGCTGGTAAAATTAGGTGCACACAGGGAGTACAAGCAGGTAACCTGATCAATAAGCACATGCTCACACAGATAATAGATTTCTGAGTTTTCAGAGCACTGAACAGCAGATCAATGAGACCTTGCAGGTGTGCTGGAGCCGGGAATTGCATCAGCTACATCATGCTCCCTACAGACCTGCAGGGAACACACACATCATCCTCTGGGCTTTGTCACTTTGAGCAAAATCAGGCGGAGCATTTTTGCAGGTGCCTGCTAATGGCTGTGTTTCTTCCACATCACAGTCAGGAAAGGGCAGCCTCTGAACAAGACAGGAGATCCAATTCGACCTAGACTCAACTTGCCCCAGAAAATCGCTCCATCTCTCTTTTCCTCAGTTCTCCTTTGGTGAAATGCAGAATGAGGATCTAATCTTAGAATCTTTTTGCTTGCTTTTTTATATTTTCAGATAAAAATCCACTGTAAGAATAAAATCTATCTCCTCTATCTGAAAATATGGGTTAGCTCAGAAATCTGTGTTTGGAAGAGTGATGATCTGCCTTGCTTCTGTTCCCTGGGGCACTCCTGGGCACTCTGCTTTAGCTGGATGCTTTCCTGACCCACCACCGCTCTTCACCCAGCAGTTCCCATCAGAGCCATCTGTAATCCTTTGGTGTCTCAGGTGGTGGTACATCCCAGACTACCCTCTGATATTGGTAACTGCTTGTCCAAAGATTCATGTCCCTAGAAGGAACAGCTGCAAGAAGAAATCAAGATGCACTATTCCATGATGGGGAGAGAAATGTTTTCAATAAAGGCTTTGGAAAAGTCATCACACACTTACGTTGGAGCAGAAAATGAGGTAATCTTGAAGTCTAGAATAAATTTAGTATTTGGACGTATTTTAATGTTTTCTACTGTTTTCATGTTTTACAAGTTTATTATGGATATAATACAACAAATATAAACAGTGTGATTGTTTTTCCTTTTATTAGTTCTCAATGATTTTTTTTACTTATGCAAAGATTATAAAAATAAAAAAAAGTAGTTATATTACCTCTGTAGGCTCTGGATGAGACCCTTGAAGAGCAGGGTCTACATGGCTTTTAATATTCCATCTCTTACATTTCTGTATTTATCTTTCAAGTTGTAAAAGTAAATGAAATACTTTTTTTTTTAATGGGTGGGATTTGTGTCAGTATTCAGCTCATGTGAATGCTGTTAGGCTAGGGTTGGTTGACATTTTTCTGTCATTTTACTTGGTTTGCTATAAAGTACATTGGGAACTTGAATAAGGTGAGTGAGTATCCTATTTCTATTTACAGTAAAATATTACACCACTCAGACAATATGACAAAACCATCTTTTTGGTGTATTAATGTTGCTAGTATGCTATTTAGCACAGAGAGAATAACTGACAAGGTCCTTTCTATTGAAAGTACTGAAATAAAAAAATGGAGTTAGACTTAGTCCTGACTTGTGGTGGAGGATTTGGTTGTTTGGTCAAATATGATCCCCATCTCTGACTGCAGTTAAAGGCAATATTTAATGTTTAATTTTTGCCATCACTTCCCCTCTATGTTTGCTTCTCTTCCTGCCTCATTCAGTTCCTTTCTGTCTCTATTCTAAAAGAAACTTCTGTGAAGTGCAAATTACTCTACTTGTATTTTTTCAGCGCTTTCCGGAACTCTCCCACCTCTGGCATTTAAAGTAAGCGCTTGATGCCGACAATCCAGATATCCCTCATATCTTCTGCAAGGCAGCAGCCTTGTTCAGCACCAAAATCACCAAATTGGGCCTGACAGAGATGACCACGGAATCCCTGCTAGTGAGGGAAACCTTCTTCTTGCTGTAGCATATAAGGGAGGAAGGGAATGTAGCATGTGGGTCCATGGAGGGAAACACAGCAACAGATGATCTTATCTGTGAGAAAGCCTGACCACCCAATTTCCAGTGTACTATAAACATTCAGAGAAAAAACCTGAAATTTATGTCTGTAATTTGAAAATCAACACTTTCGTGGTTAAAGAAAGGTGATGATATCTGTTACCTCCATAATAAACAAGAGTCTTATAATGTAAAATAATGTAAAAATGAAGGACAGAATGTGAACCTTTAACTTACACAGCAGAGTGGCCTCTCTTACAGGAGTAACTCCAACAATACTGGTACTGTGGCAACACTTGATTAGATCAAAGATATTATCTAGATCTCTCTGTAGTACTCTTCCACTGTAAGGATCCAAATGAAGTTCTTTCTCTAATATTGTCATTATACAGTGACAATGTACTGATGTGCCTTTTAACTTTTTCCCCCTTTATTTCTTTCAAATAGCCCTTTTCTGTAGAATAACAGTCTCTTACACACCTATTCACTCATCGATCCTAAACCTATCTGATACAGTGACGATAGGGCAGCAAAGCTCTTCACACTTTTTTTATTTTGCTTGCTTCATCTCTTCACATTCACAGTTAACAGACTTGCTCTGTATAAAAAAAAATAAACAGTAATTGGTTTGCCATAGGTGTGTTTAATTTGTATTGTCACAAATAAAGAAAGGAAAAACAGCACTTCATCTGTTTTTGGCTTAATGAGATCAGGAAAGTATTTTCATAATTGAAAACAAAGAGTCTTTTAAATAAGAGTCTTATATTAGAAAGTGAGAAAAATATAAAATAGACACCTCCCAGTGAACTCTTCTCTAAAAATGCCAAACATGATAATAAACAAAACCAATTAAGTTATGAGTGGATTTCTTACTTTATAATAGACAAATAGAACAGATTAGAATAAACATAAAGTTCTCAATATTTTACAGGATTACACAGCCACTAATTCTTATTTATTAATTTTATTCTTATTAATTACCATTTCTGGCTGCATAAATACTAGTCAGCATATCCTGCTACTGCCACTAATGAGAAAGGTCCCAAGAAATTATATGAGTGAAACAAAAAAAATCCAAGTAGAGCAACAGGTGGTTCTTCATATTACCTATGAATACAGCATTACTTTACCATTTTGAGGAACAAGTATTCAGCCATTGCTGAGAAGGTGGTCAATTGCTTCATCAAAGTTAGCTGGTTTTCACTTGGTGACTAGAGTTCATTAAAGATGAACATCCACATCTTATTGTCAATCCTTTTCTGCAAAAGAATTATTGTTAATCAATTTTGATATAAAGGTCAGAGAAGAAGAATGCTATGTCTTCTGCCCAAGTCTGGTCATTCATTCAACAGAGAGAGCCAGTACAGTATTTTCCAGAGGAATTAAAAAGACAGACAAATAAACAACCAACTAAACCATGAAATGGCAAGTCATAGATCAAGCTAATAGTGCAGTGCTGCTGTCCATGGAGAACAGCACTCCTGTCTGACTTCCCAGCACATGGTGAATTTGCTCTTACTTTATTAGCCAAGCAGGACTCACTTCTGCCTTCCCAGTACACCCAGAAGTCCCAGAAATTCAGCAATGGTTCCATCTGTTATGGTAATAGCATTAGCAACTATTCTTTTCAATCAAAGAACTCTATCAGATGGTCACCTGTAGCAGGAAATCCCACAGGTTGACCACATGCAACACAACTATTTTCTTTTTATTTCCTCTAAATTTATTATACCATTTAACTACACTGACTGCCATCTTGTTCATAAGTAATGTGACAGGAAAAAAGGAGGTCATGACTCATGGTTTAATTAATCACTCCCAATTAATCACACCTTCAGGAGCCTCAAGTAGGTACAATATTGACAAACAGGCTTCCTGGCTGTGCCTTTTACATATAACACTGATCCAGCAAAAAGGGAGAGTGCTCCTTTCCCTCAGGGGTGTAACTCTCTGCATTGCTTTACTGGAGAATTACTGCAGGATTGAACAGAGAAACAACTTTGGGAAGCAGCCACCTCACAGGACTACACATTTCTACTTTGTTCCTGCCTTTTCTACAAAAATGCTTGAAAAACATGCAGAAGCCATTGATCCATAGATATAAAAAACCCCCAGCTGTTTTCACCCAGTCCATCTTAACACTAATCTAGCTGAAACTGATAAACAAAAAGATGCTGTGGTTTTGGGGATAAGTTCATTGCACAAGTTCATTGCATAAGTTTCCTGCACAGCAGGAAAAAAAAGTAAATTATGGTCTATTTCTTGTTTTCTTCAGACTAATATATCTTAAAATGTTTCCTAAAGAATGGCATGCCTCCAACAGAGAGGCAACACCTGATTCAGTGGGTTGTGTCTAAACAGGGGGTCTCTGCAAGGTGGCAGTGACAAGTCTGACTGTTCTCTGTCTTGAGACAGACCTGGGGTATCCTCAAACATGAAACACTGTCTAAGCCATTATTTAGGCTGTTACGTAAAACATTAGTTTACAGCATCACTGCTATGACTATGATAATGCTGCAAGAGATACTAATGGATTATGAATTTATTTGAATAAAATATTGTTAGCATCATCCAGAGGAGAAGACTCCAGGCCCCAAACTGGCTAGGGGCCACTTTGCTGAAGAGGGGCTAGGATTACAGATAATTGCTGGAGCTGGAACATGGACCTTGTGTTTGCGACTTTCCATGTCCATACATTTTTCTTTTTCCTCTGAGATTTCTCCCTTTCCTTCCAGAGAATACAAAAGACAACAAACACTACACAAGAAAACACAGTCACTCCTGCAAAAGACTGTCTAAAACAATGTGCAGTGCCATACCTAGACCTATAGGGAGCTGGCCATTAGGAACTCTTTCAATAACCTTCTTTGGGGACAGAGAAAGAGAGACTAGATCTGTGGTTAGAAGGGGTGCAAGGTGCACAGATGCATGTTCCACTTCCCCTGGTTTTACCTCCCTGGTAAAATGGGAAGTCTTGGAAGATGAAAGTACTCTAGATCCTACTGACTTTAGATGCTACTGCTTCGAGTCCATGAGAGGGAGACATCCTGAAGTCCAGAATTCTGGTGGCATGTGAGACCTTTATTCTCCTCAGTCGGAGATGTGAGCTGAATTTCACACTCAGTGCAGCAATCCAATACGTGAGCGCCTTGATGTTTGGTGGTTATCTTGATTTGGTAGTGCAGTGGAAAACGTTTTGTACTTAACTTCACACAAATGACACAGGCACAGCAATGTGAAAAGTCCTGTAGAAGCATTAACAACTGCCTACTGCTTTTAGGCTAAGGATTAGATGCTTTAAATAGGTTGCCCTCACTAGATTGAGAACTGATTGCAATACCTTCTTGTCTCTTTACCTCAATCAATAATTTTTAGGGTTCAAAATAATCAGTGTGCAATAATTCCTCCACAGGAACAGTCATGTAGTGATGAATTACGTATTCCAGTCTGCATAAGTATGAAAGAAGAAAGGCAAATTTTGAACAAAACCTGCTGTACTGAGGCAAAATTTGTGTCTCTCCAGCTGACAGGTATGTCTCTTTGCTGCCTTGCAAAGTTTAATACTTATTTGGAATAAGCTGTAGTAATACAACAGACATAAAAACAGGCAAACCAGCTGAAAGTTCAGCTATATGTGTCCTATGTGTGCCTTTAAATACTATTAAAATTGAATTTGACTAGACTTGCTCAAATCAGACCTGTTATCAACAACACATTTTCTCAGGAGACCAACATTTGTCCAGTTAGGGCTTCCTTCATTAATCGTCCAGCATCAAGCAAGCGAAATCCAAATCTGTGGAGAAAAAGCAATTAGATATTTTAAGCAGTGATAAGAACACCACAAATAATCAATTTCTATGGCATTAACAGCTACCTGGCCCAGAAAAAGTCTATAAAAGCTAGAATTTATTGCAGAACACCAGACAGCTTACAGAGCATTGATTCTTAGTAGTATGCATAGATTGCTGGATTTAAAGAGAAATCCCTGTTGGTTTTTACCTTTAATTTTTTTCCTTTTAAAGGGAAAACAAGGATAAAGTGTTCATAAGGCCAAAATGCAGCAAAAGAAATGTCTAAAGACTATTAAATGGAATTTGTTTATCTTTCAATTGAACAGAATACTGCCACACTGTTTGATAGCAATTATATAGAATCTAATGCATAAACTTTGTAAGAGATGAGATGCTGAATACAGTCATAATATTCTATGGCTAGAAAAATACATTAATTTGGCTTAGTTTTAAAATAACTATTGCACCTGAGATACCAACAGACTAGAAATTATTTTTGCATTTGTTCTGCTTGTGAATATTTAGGCTTTAAAGCCTTATATTCTTCCTTAGCAATCTTATACTAGAGTTTGTTACTCTGCATTATCCTTTGTGATTTGTAACTATTTATAAAAACAAAACAAAAGGTAGTGCAAAACTCAGCAGGCAGAACAATATTGTCTGCAGGGGACAACAAAGTTTTAAAACCTATTTAGTCTTAATGTTCCCCAAATCCAATTTTTGTATGTAGATGTGATAATTGTTCTTTAAATGTGAACCAAAACATATCTGAACTCAGATTTCTAGACTAATGGTCTGAGAAGTCAAAATGGACTTTGGCAATAATCTTGTCTGACCCCCTATATGCATGCACTAGAATCTTTCCCAAGTAGCTGGATTAAACAATGTCTTTCAGAAAGATGTCTAATCTCATTTTAAAGACTCCAAGCTATGGTGAGTCCACCTCCTCCCTGGGTAAGCTCTTCCAGTGTTTAATTACCCTTACTGCTAGGAGACAGTGTCTTATTTCAAGGTTGAATTTGTCTAACAGCATTCAAATACTGAAAATGCAGGGTGTTTGAGAGAGAGCAAATATAAGTGACATGATACACTTTATACTAATCCTAAATCAAAAGATTATGGAAATATAGAAAACATGACAACTAAAGCTCTATTTTGGCAAACATTTATGCAAGGGGGTATCTCTCTGCATAGGAAATGGTTTTCTTTCAATTCTGCAAGCTTACACACATGTGTAAAGTTACGCCAGGGCTTCAAGTGCAATTCAAAAAGAGGCATGTGGAGTGACTTTTGCTGAAAAAAATATTAGGCATTAACTAATAAATACAACCTCCCTCCATTTCTGCCCCCTTCTAAGCAGCCTTTGTGTCTGCTTATAAATACCAGAAGAAAAAATGAGGAAACTTCCCATTGCAGAAATGTGATTACTGCCATAGGGGGATGACTGCTGAAATCCAAACACAACCCAAGAGGGGAGAGAGAAAAAAAAGAGGAATTTAAAAAAAAAAAAAAGAGAGTTGTCAAGATAATTAAAACTTTGCAACAATTCAGTAGTGGTGCTGATAAAAACAGCACTGCTGGCTGAATGCAAATAAGATGGTAAAGGCCCTGTTTGGATTATGGTAATTACTCAGTCTGAAGTTAGCTTCAGCCACACACACATATGAGCACACACATACACACACAGCAGTGGAGTGGAACCTGACAACCATACTTGGCGTGCGATCATAAAATTCCCTGGCACGCTCTCAGGATGCCATGTGGAGCTATTTGTACAGTTAGGTACGGGACTCTGCAGCGCAGGAAATACCAGCGGAAGCACGGCTGACCCGCCTGGCCTTCAGCGAGAGCCGGCCCCCCCTGCCTATTGCTGGCCTGCGTTCAAAAGTGATCTCTGGAGAAGGCAAATCAATCGAACACATGTTTGGTCTAAAAATGTCATTTTGGAATATGTTAAGATATTTCCTTACATTAGACCATTTTGTTTGCCCCAAAGATTTGTCAAGTGCAATTGAATGCATACACATCACAACACATGCCAGTGCCAGAACAAAATAATTTCAATGTGTCCTTTAGTACTCCGATAAAATGCAGGCAGTCGGTGTTGAAACAAGATGCCCTGTGAAAGTCTTGAGAGCACTGGCATTCTGCATTTCTTCCAGGAACTTGTTTCTTTAAAATTTGGGATCCATCCAAATGAGCAGATTTTGCGTAAGAATGAGGAAGAGGACCAGCTCAACCTTTCCTCTTGCCTTCTAGACGGAGGAGTTGAGGCAGGCTAATTTATGTAATGAAAAATCATTAAAGGAATTACAATTTCCAACTCTGATTCCTAAATAATAAAGCCTTTACGAGGACAATATCATTACAAATAACCCTATTAATCCGTTGATTCAGCTTCAGAGCCAATTCTGATATATGACAAAGATGTGTTTCTCCAACAGTTTTCACAAGTTAATATTAAATAATATTGGCACACACATCATTTTTATTGCTGAGTTCTTTGATTTGTTCACCCTGCACAGTCTCTGCAGCTGTGTGTTTTATGACCTACCCATCACAGGAGAAACTCCCATTAGCACCGGCACACAGCAGAGGAGATGTGAACTTTGCAATCAGCCTTGCTATCCTCACTCTGTTTTCGGTTAGTGCTGAAAAGGCTCCTTCGAGCAGATCAGAATAGTCACAGCCCAATCTGAAAGTGCACCCATACTGTGAAGGGCAAGATTCCCTGCCTGGCATGTTCAAAGTCTGCAGAGACTGTATCAAATCCAGATTTATACATGACTGTGGATGTCAAGATGCAGTCCTCTGACCAACAGGCTCCTGAGGGAAGGCACCCACACCTCCCCCTTCTCTCCTCTTCCCTCCACCTTCACCCCCACACCCTTTTTCTCTCTTCACATTGACCCCGTGGATTGCTAAAACACACACACACACACGCACACACAGACACACACAGAGTACATCAGGCTTGAAAGGCTGCAATATGCTTGGGTTTCTGTACTTCAGCTGAGACAAAAATTAGGTCTGTTTTGATTTGCTGTGGGGATCCTTTGCTGGTGTGTTTTTTCCTCTTTTTCCAAAAAAAATGTTTCCTTAAAAGAGTGCTTATCAGCTGATTGGCCAAAAATCAAAATTACTTGGTATCTCTTCTGAAATTATCTCAGGGAAGTTTGCACAATGTTTTCTCTGAGATTATTATCTTAATTAAAACAAAGGCACATAAGAAGAGAGGAAAAATTAAAAGGAAAATTAAAAGGTGCCAAACTCTCAACTCTTACCAATCAGTACTAATCCAAAACTTGCAATTGTACAACTGAGAAGAATGGTTGCAAATTCCTAGTTTCAGTTTAGAGATTCATTTTGATGGGGTTATCATGACTAGGGTGGTCAATAAAAATTATATCTATGACCTTAATATAATCCTTTCCACTTTCCTGCATTTTGTGCATATTTAATCACCTGTAGTTGCCTCTGACAAGATGCAAAAGTTGGGCTATGATCCTAAAGCAATCAAGAATTTAAGCATTTCAGAAATAACACAGCATTACTTGCCATAAATTAAGGACATTTGTGAAGGATGTTGTATTATAAAGAGAAAAAAAATTACAAAAGATTGCTGGATGTTAAAGGATGTCTGATGAAAATGCACATTTATTAGCTCATATTAGACAAAAAGTGCTTTATAACTGTATAATGTTGCTATTGCGATAAATGAAGTATTTGTACCAAAATGCTCAGTTCTTCTCACTACTGAGAGATATGGGATTATGTGTCTTAAAATTGAGGAATAATGATAAGACTTAAAAGACAAATTGAGGACCCACAAGATCTTGAATTTTTTTATTATATATGCATTTCCAGGATGAATAATAAGTTTCTGGACCCTTTAGTGTTTTCTGTACTGTGTGAATTTTTTATTTTTTTTTATTAGTGTGGACAAATAAATTTTATTTGATAGCTTGTTGTATTTAAAGACAGTGTAAAACTCTCATTGCAAACAGTTGTTTACAGTGCGCTTTTCAGCACAAAGCTGTTTTAAAGCTCAATTGTGCATTTTGCAGATAAAGTGGGAAAACTAACTGAAGGCTGTATTGTAAGCAGTGGTTGCCGTGGAAACCCCAGTTTCAAGAGCTGGTTCTCCATTACCACTTAATTTAGGCTTCCTAATTGCATTCCACTAAATCGGTAGCGACAATATCTGCAGAGCAAAACTGCATGCCCAGTCTAGCGCAAACCTCTTTGAAACAGGCTTTTTGAAAGCCAGGAGCTATAAAAACTCAGCATGACGTGGAGCATATGAGAAACCTGTAGTTCAAATGTACTGCTGCTTGCTTTCTCATCCTTAGTAACTTCAGTGTGCTCCACACCAATCTATTAGTTCAGTCTACCTTAAAGATCATAAAGCTCTGCCATGTGGAAACTCATCTGTCCACCAACACATTGGTGCAAAATAGATTTAATTGTACTCCCAACCCAGTATCATGTCCATCTTATTTTACTACACACCAGCAGGTAGCCGGTGCAGAGCCTTACTTTCCTTGAACTGCCCTTGCTCCATAATACGAGGAGAACAATACTTTCTCAGTTTAAATCATTTGCCACTGTTCAGCTGTGCAGCAAGCCAGACCGCCCATATGTGACCTAAAGAGAGCCTTGTCAGAACCACTAGACATAAAAGCATTCCAATTATCGACCATACTGCTTTAATAGAGGAGGCAACTAATATGATAGTGTAAGTGATTCTGCCACTGAGAAGCTCTTCGTCACTGTCAGATTAACACTTGAGTTAAACTCTTGTAAATCAGTCACATTATGCTGTCGGTTGAGAAATAAACACAGACCTATTACTCTTAGAATTCCAGAGGGCTCTCCCCACCATCTGAGTTGTGCAAGATGCCCTATTAATCTGAATTTTGTCATGTTTATTATTTTGCAATTACTAATGTGGGTAACGTTGGAAAGATTTAAGTTGTCTATGATTAGATTCTGAAATGGATGTACATGCCTAGCAAAATCTTCTGTGAGGGAAAAGGAGAAAAAGGAAGAAAGGGAAACAGGAGACAACTTACGTGTAACTTCTGACAGAAAAAGACAGCAGACCACCAAATTAATTAAACCCTATAACTCTTAAAATACAAAAAAACAAAAAAAACACAACTCACAGACCATTTCAAAGCAAAATATTCCAGTTTCGTCAAGCTGAAGTCTTCCCACAAGCTCACAGTGAAATACATCTCCTAAACACTAAGATGGTGAGATTTGAGCCCTCCAACATGTATTAAATGCATCCTTAAGTTGAAAATAATAAGTAAACAACTGGTCCTACAGTTCTTCCTTCTCTCCACTGAATGATTAGATGCCGGTAAAATGCCTTTAAGTCATGCATTATCAGCTCATCTTCAGTTTTTCTCTTTCTGTGGATTTCTGTCAAGTTTCTTGTCTTAATTTATTAAGTTTTTGTCTTCTGCTCTACCTGAGCTACTTTGAAACCAAAATGAAGACGCAGCTTCTGATATTGGGATTTTGGATGTGAGAGAGTAGACAGATAAAGATTGTTAACATAAGCTGGGATTTATTTCCTGTGGCAGAGTTCTACCTGTCAAATAGAGCCCTCTCGGGTGGATGGTGAGGCTAGGAGAGATGGAAGTGGGGATGGGGACTAGAAGAAGACTGGCTGATTGAGTTTGTTTCATCTCAGGTTGCTTCAGCCAAGATTCCTCAAGATTTCTGGTCTTATCCACTTTAGATATTAGGAACCCTATCTGGAACTAAGGCAAATTCTCAAATAAAAATGTGTACAGATATTTCTAAAAATGCTGATCTGAGACGAGATTTTAATGTGTTCCAGATCAGAAACAGCAGCCACAAGAGATTTTAGGCTAAATATCCTTTTCAGATACTGTCATCTTTCTCCAGTGAAGTAGGGAATAAAATCCTGTCACTTTTCTTTATGAGTTTTTGCAAGGTCTTCTGGGAAGACAGGTAGAAAACCCCAGAAGTATAAAGAGAAAAATAGGGAGAAATTGCCACCACTGTTCTAAAACTCTGCAGAAAAACTGCTTGAAAGGTCATGTATTTGGAATCCATGCAAGTTTTATATTTGACTTTGCTCTTTAGAAGGCCCTTAACCAGGGGCAATGGCAGAAGTGAAGGGAAGACCACTCAAACTGTTTTGTACCCTAAAGAAAGTCAGAAAAGACACTTTTCTACTCTGTCTTCTAGTCCCTATGGATCACTTTTCTAGTGAAAAAGTGTGGCCTTGAAAAGGTTATCGGAGAACACGGAGGAGGAAACCCTTCGCCCCTTGTTTTGGATAAAATGAATCATGACAGAACTTGATCAGAGACTGCTCTAGGCATCACCCTCAGAAGATTAAACTTTCATTTGGTAGGTCTATAGGAAGAGATTGTAGACATTATTTCCTCTCAGCAGTCTTTAAAGTGGTAAATGATCTAAAAAGAAATAAAATTTCTCCAATGTAATGTGTCTCTACCTGTCAGAGACACAAATAAAAATTCTGGTTTTCAGTTTAGGTAGTTCATGTCTTAGAGAAAAACAAAAATTAAAAAGCTTTCAAGAGACAAGAGGATCTATTCTGTCCCAACATGAATGACTTAGTTACAAGTGGACTCCTTGTCAGCTTCTGAGCTTAGCTACACACATGCAATTTTCTTTGACTTAAACAGCACATATTTTTTTTTGGCAGAAACTGGATTTTTGCATATTATATTTTTTATTATTTGTATGTTATTATAAGGATCATGGCCTCATTGTTTTGAGATTTGGGAAAACAAGGCTCTGTGTTCTACCCACTGGAGAGATTATGGCCCAGAAGAACCAGCAGCACGTGAAGGGTGGGGGCAGTCACACTATCAGTTCTCTACCCTGTCATATTTTCACAATTACAAAGAGGCATATGTAAACTTTAGTCACCTGGAAAATAATTGACTTTTTTGAAATGGTTGCTTTCAGATGCTGATGGATTCTGAGTGTGTGCCTTTCCCATTTATCCCTGCACCCAGAACAAAACTGCTTCCCATCCCAAGTTTATGGAGTCTTCATCCTCAGAGCTGGTTTACCCTGAGAAGGCACTGGGTTTTGTTTCAAGCACCCGCTTTTAACAGGATCTGCACACTACTGCTGCCAGGTTCTGTGCTCACCTACACATGTGAATTCCTTTGATTTAGAACATATCTTCTTCTGGTCACAGCCTATTCTGTTAGGGTGAGGCTCTACACAGATATGGAAGCCCATCTGGCTCACCTTGGCTCAGGGCTTGTAAAGGCCCAAGCAGAGGATGCAAAGAGGAGGAATATGAAGGAGCAGAAGGCAGTGGCCTTACTGTGCTCTGTTGGGACCATATCTGGAATCTGACTTGACAGTGGAAGAAGCACATTTATAGGTGGGAAGTGTGTAAATGAGCTCTTCCTCTGAATGCATCTCTGTACACTGCACTTCACCATCTAGTGATCACATGGTGGAAGCAGGACATCAGATGCACTTAAGGACTTATTCCCATGTGACGGAAGTGGAAGAGTAGGCATAAGACAGAGGATTTTAAGTCCTCAGTAAAGGGCCAAATCAGTGCATTCAGTCTCTTCTGTGTGCCTGTTGGAATGCCCACAAGTACAGCTGGGGTTCTGCAGGTTAGGGAGGGAAGGGTTTCGGGGCAGGGAGCAGAGCCAGAGAACTACTGCTCTCTATCCCTCACCACCCCTGGCACCTTTCCCGGTGGAAGTCAGAGTGGGGATTAACACACACGGAACTGGTTCTGTTCCAACTCCCCAAGAGGAAAACAACACTTTTTCAAGCTATATGATTCTTGTTTGTAGCTACGTGACACGTTATTTAATGGCTGTGAAATACTGCATTGTTCTGATTTTGAAGATGTGCACATCTTTGGAGGACCACTCTCATTTTTCTAAATGCTTTTTAAACGCAGCATTTACAAGCTCTTTCATTTTCTTGTTGTTGCTGACTCGCTCATTGACATTTTAAGCTAAACAGCATATGGCTTATAGCTTTGTACAAGCAATTGTATACGATTCATACATTTTCTGGAATTAAAAAGCCTTGGAAACACACTGACAATTTTCAAAACTACAGGTTTATTCTTAAAACTAGGAAATATGTGAGGTCTATTCTTCCTTTTTACAGATTTTTTCCAAGTGATCCAAAAGAGTTGCTCAGGGCATCACAGTTTCCTGTCTGCAAAACAACAGAAACAACACAGGTGGATATTTAGATGTTTAATTCCCATGTGTATTCAATGTTCTTTGTGGTCTTTAGATGGAAGGGTATAACTGGAGTGTAAGGTATTAATTACTGTTATCAGCATCTAAGACATCTCTTGCTGAAGATTTAAATCAGCTTCCCCTGGAAACATAGGAAATAGGATTTAAAAGGGCCTCATGCATCAAGTTCAAACCCCAGCTTTTGCTGTCAACTGCACATAGCATAATTGGTTTCATGAAGTGCTCAAGTTTCATGCTCTAACCAGCGAAGTTTCTTGCTTCCCCTTCTCCTGTTGGAAGGCTGTTCCAGGATATCATTCCAGCTCTTCCTCCTAATTTCCTGTTGGAGTTTATTCATGGCCATTCTATAACCATTTGTCCTTATGTCAACATCATCCTTTAAATAGCTCTTCTCCCTCTCTGTATATTTATAGACCACAGTTATGTTCTCTTTCAGCCTTTGTTTTGTTTGTGTAAACAAGTGAAGCACTTTTAGTTTGCCATATTAGATAGTCCTTCCTCCTCCTACCAGTGCGCCTTGGTGTTTGTCCCAGTTTGAAATAATTGTGTTGCACAAAGGTGCAATAAAATGTGTGACCCAAGTTGTGCACTATCTGCCTGTACTCTGTCAGAGCAATATCATTCAATGAAAATTAGGAAAAAACCCACCATTTCCTTTCTTACCCTCTCTCATCAAACTTTTTTTAATACAGGCACAAAGTATCTAAGGCTCATGATCACCTTTTATTAGCAAGGAGAGTGATCCAAAATTTTTAAGTACCCGACTTGTACCTCTCAGCCAGCTGCTGAAAGCAATGCTACCCATGCTCCTTTTCCAGCTGTGTGCCTAAACCCACTGCTTCATTATTTATTTTCTGAAGTGTACCATCTTGAGATTACACTCCCGGATTTCACCTTGTCCCATCCCATTTATTTTCTTCCCTTTCCTCTGCTTGCACTACAAGATACTATTCCTAGCTTTGTGTAATCAGAAAATTTCACCTGCATATACTCCCTTTGCTGCAGCACAGTGTTAATGAAAATAGGACCCTACAAAATGATTAATAATAAAAGCAGTGTGTGTAGGACTCGACTACTGATCTCTCTACATCCCAGTAGATCTATTTTCAGCACAACCTGCAGTCACCTCTTCTCCAATCACTTCCCCTCAGTTCTTCCAACTGATCTCCTCTTTTTCCAGTTTAGATAATACCCCTCCCCCTGCAATGATGATAATATGATTCACGGATGCCAGAGGACCGAGATCTATTGCATTTATTTTCTTTAGAAAAATCTCATTATTTATGGCATGATCCATTTTTGGAAAAGTCTGGCATGTTTCAACACATCTCTTGTTTCCTTCAAAATTAATTTTAAAATCTGGCACACAATGAGAGCGCATTATGAATCTGAATAAATGCTGCAAAAGTCTTGTGCTTGGTACTATAAAGGGTTAATTGTTGCAGTGCGGGAGGCTGGTAGGGAGCCACAAGAAGGTGCATGACTTAATGAGGAGATGGTAAGGAGCCCTGGGGCATGGAATAGGGGCTAATATGAAAGGGAAAACAGTAGGATAGAAAGCTGAGTAACCCAAATAAAGATACATTTGCTCGTGTTTATCTTGCAATTACTGTCTTGCATTATCACTGACAAAACTTAGGAACACTAAAGTAACTCAATGAGACGAATGTATGCATGGAATATTTCTGTCCCACACTAGGTTTTCTATGTTTTAAGGTTTCACTGGCACTCCCTACTCAAAACAACGAGCTACCAGTTAAAATGAAAACTGGAGCACTACTTTGATGAGTGGACATACTGATGTTACAGTCAATACTTTTGATTACTGGGGAGGAATTCTGTTTCCAGCCTGCAGTTTTTAAAAGGAAGAATTTTGAAAGACATCAAGCTCCCTTGGTCTAAGGACAGTCCATAAAATATTGGAAAGAAGTAACCTTAACACATGGATTAGAATAGCTCTGCTTCAAATACATTCTATGCAATGGCACTGATCAGCTTTGTGACATTTTATTCAGATTTTCAGGCAAAACTGCCATCAGTTACAGTTTAAAATTGGTCAGCAATACATAGAATATTAACTTTGCCTTTGTATTTTGGATTAAATCAGTTCTTTCTTTCTTGGAGGCTGCCTGGCAGGGGCAATGCAACCTTGAAAGACATGAGGATCAAAACCAAAAGAAAGTTGTTTAAACCCCAGCAAATGTTTAACTTGATGTCCAGAATTGTCAATCAGCCTTATACCATCTCTCCCACTTTTATCTGTTAAATAAATACCTTTGAGTCGTATTTCTCCAATAAGGTCTTATAAAAAATTAAATAATTTCCTTCTTTTTTTACAGCTGATGCACAAGTAGTGGGCTTCATGATATGTACTTTCTCCAAATGTAACAACAGCACATGGTATCTGATCTTCACAAATTACTAGTTGCTGGACATTCCTTTCTAGGATTAATTAATTGTAGGAATAAATCAATATAACTGTAAACGGAATCAGGATCAAAGTCAGACTTACTGAATATTGATAATCATCTAGGTAAATACTGGAAGTAGCTTCCAAGTCAAATAAGATTCTCAAAAGCATGTTTCTACAAAACAAAGGTAAATGTATGGTCTTTAATAAAATATCTATAGAGTCCTACAGAAACAATAGACAGAAACAAAGTAAAAGAGAGTTTTCTTAAACGTCAACCCAACTTTTTTCTTTACTCTTATTTTATTCTCATTTTATTATAATAGATCCTCTCTTCTACTCCTTTTATGTTTCCTCTTGATTCTCCAGCCTTCTACATCTTACTCTCTTTACAGTAGAAATTGCCATACAGGATCAGACAATGAGTCTCTGTGGTCTAACATTCAATCTCTCTGAAAGAGCCAGTGTATTGAGTCCCCTCCTTGTCTTTAACAGAGATTGACCTAAAGCATGAAGCTTGCCATTAGTATCTCTCTTACAAAATAGGTAACTACAAGTATTTTGTACTGACAGTATCTTACAAAGTATTTGGCCTCAGTGACACACAAGGGCAATTATTACCATCAGCCAATTATATACTGTGAGTGGAGAGGGGTAATATTTTTTTTCATGAGTTTTCAAAGATCAGCTTTTACTTTCAGGCAGTATTTCCTTACCCTCATGTAATGATGGGAGAGCAAGGATGAAAATTTCTGACTGACCTTTACTATTATTTTGGAAATACATATCATGTCAGCTGCAATTTTGTTTCCTTCTTTTATTTCTGAGGTCTCCCATTCATTATCTATTGTTAGCATTTTTATTGCTGTGTAGCCTCGCTGGTTTCGCAGTGTGTGTGTGCGCCAAGTCCTGCATAACACCCAACATACCAATGGGTGAGGGAGAAAGAAGCAGAGCACTCCTTAAGGAGTTGTGCTGGAAACATGGCATGCCCTTGTGTGGATGCAGGCCTTAAAGTGAGATGTCCTCCCAGAGGAGCAGCATCAGTTTTACATCACCTCTGGAGACATCCCTGGCACAGACACACTGGCATGCAGTGCTGTTGCCCCTGTGTCCTGCAGTTCCAACCCAGTAGCCTGCGTGTGGCAGGGAATGACAGGGAGTTGGCAAAGCAGCAAGGTTGGTTGGGAATCTTGCCTAGCCAGAGGCAAGATGTTTCACAAACCCCAGGGACAGTGGCCCCCGTACAAGCTGCCCTCTCGCTCAGGAAAGTAGGTCCTTGGAAAGAGGAGGGAGAGATCTGCCATGAGCAAAGTGCTGGGGGAGGAAGAGGCAGGAGGAGAGCACTATGTGGTTCATCAGCTGTGTGGAGAGGGTAGGAGAGGGGAATCTGGTAGTAAATGGAAACAGGAGGGCAAGTTCACAGAAGAAGTATAAGAAAAAAACCAAGACTATCTTTGGGAGGATAGTGGGGATGAAGGCTTGGAATCTCAGAGAAGGTGTAGGAAACATTCTCCCTCTTGCAATGAAAGGCTTGTCTCATATAAAAAGTCCAGGCTGTCTGTTATCAGTACCTTGAAGATGCTACATATTAATGAAGTAGAAAGACAGGTTTAATTTTCCAATAAGGTGGTAGTAGGTAAATTAGTACTTTTGCAGTTGTTTATAAATATCTGATCTCCCTATTTGGATGGTATTTCTCACCACATCTATCCCAAACGGAACCACATTCTGCCTTATCCTCAAAAAAGAAAAGAGCACTGGATTACAAGCAATAGAGAACAATCTAAATGCTGTAACCTCCTTAAGCCTGAGCTCCTTGTAAAAAAATTTAAGGAAACTCCAAGTAAACAGTCCACATAAAATTGTGGAAGAAATATCTCTGACTGTTACTGAATGGAGAATAAGTTAATACAGAAAAATTTACTGTAAAAGTTGATATAACACAAATCTTATAAAATTATTTTTAAAATTTAATTTGTCTAGGACAGATCTGTCTATAAACTTATGAAAAAGTGGTTAAATTGGTACTAATCCATATTCTTGCTATGTTGTTGTTTATGTGTGTATGGACAATTATTTTGCCATAGAACTCTTGTATTGATTTTTCTTAAATGATTTTTTTACTATAACAGTTATCTTTACTGTGTAATAGCATCCAAAAAAGGACCTGAACCAAATTAGATATGACAATACTAAAATAAAAACTTATATCATTAATTTGGATCACTGTGGCAAGTAGAAAATTTTCTGCAAATTAATGCAAAAGAAAAACTATTCCTGCTAATGTGCAGTCACTATAGAATTGGTACTACCTATCCAGAGTAGACATCCAAGTGATTGAATAATCTCTTCTTCAAAACTAGTCTACCACAAGTTGATTGCTTCCGTTGCATGCTCTTCTCATCTCTGTATGAGTGGTCAGAGAAAAGACAGTATATCTGGATTAGCTGTTAGGAGTAATGTTCACTCAAGAAAATAATGTGTATATATTGCTTTAAATCCTGTCCTATCAAAAAACTGCTGAGACCTCTAACTCTTACGATGATACCTTTGGGGGCTGTGGATATGTTGAATACGGTGCTGCATGTCACAGTAAGTGTCTAACAGCATGCAACTCAAAGCACTGCATTGCAAGGATAATGCAAGAAATAATTCACGCAGTTGATAATTTCTGTTTCCATTTAACAAACAATCTGTTACCCAGATACAATTGTTTCTGTGAAGATTCCATAAGCTTAAATTTGGAATGATACATGAATTTGAGACATGCATTACAAACAACAATTGGAGGAGCTCACTGCAATATGGAGACATAAATACATCTGCGTGGAAATCAGGGGAAATATGGAATTAGCCTTAAAAGGCAATGTATTTCAGCAAAACAAAAATTGTAAAACTTTATACAGATATAGTCGCTTTTACCTGGGATTTGGACAACTGATCAAGTTCATGATGAAAATTTTCTTTTTATTGCCAATATAGTCCATTTTTTACATTGTGAAATGCCTTGATGACCTGAACTAGAAGCCAGGTTCCATTGTAATGGATATTGAGCATGTACTGAAAAGATAGCCTTCCCCTCCAAAGAGTTCTTTAGCTAAATTTATGTACATATTGCAGTCAGAAGACAGAAGTGACTGCACAAAACATGGAGATACTAGAGCCAGTTTTTTGTTAGGCATCTTTGTAACCTAGGCCAAGGAACACAGGCCCAGTGAGGGCTAGTTACCCTTCCTTTGCAGTCAATTTTACAAATGTCACAGTGAAAAAATGAATCTTGAGGGGAAGAAAACAGACTAAGGAATAGGGAAAGCTGGTAATGTCATCTGGTTTTGCAGGCAAGCAAATGGCTCAGGAGCACATACAGGGAAGGTTGTAAGGTTATTCCAGTGATAAGGAAGGTTACAGGTAAATACAGAATTTAGGATTATACCCAGCCTAATACTAAAATCCTTGCTGGTGGTTAGCTGTGTTAATTTGTCTGCTGTCTTTGTTGTATGTAGAATGCTTCTGGTAGAAAAGCGCACAGCTAGCATGCCTCGATGGCAGTAGGGATTAATTGAGCATAATGTCTTTTGGAAAGTCACAGCATTTTCTTGGAAGGCAACAAGGGAAAACTGATAGTTTTGCTGTGTAACTGAGTTTCATAATGAAATGTCTTACAGTGAATCCTTGTTGCCTCATTACTCTTAAACCTTTATTAAAAAAAGCTTTTCAAGTGTATTACTTAATTGTATGATTTGAGGATCTTGCTGCACAATCCCATATGAGCTCTGTTTGGCCTCTCCTAGATGAGACAGCATTAGTACCTAGAAGTCAGTTATATGAAAGTTAAGGTTGAATGGACAATTTTCCCTCCCTTCTGCAAACACCTTGTGATACAGTCTAATTATATTGTTCACTACTGTTGCTCTGTTTTGACATTTTACAGATTCTCAATTAAACCACTTAACCTGTTACATTGTTAAGTCCGTAAGTCAGAAGTCATTACATTACTTTTTTCTGCAGTTTGCTTGAAGATCCAAACATCAGTGAATAATGGACCAAAACTTCAGAAATATTTTTGGTAAAGTGCTGCAATATTACATGGTTTCAGGAAAAAAATCTGCGGCTAAAAGGTTGCAAAAAGGAATTTTCAACTCAGTGTGAATGGTAACTAATTTGCAAATGTTAATGTATGGCTTATATGACAATGGGTGGCTCTAAAGTTTTAATTGTATCTTTCTTTTTATTAATCATACATCATATCCATTCAAACTGATTTTTGAACCTATAGTGACTGAAAAATTAGGTTCATCACATCTGGAATTGAGAGGAAGAGTGAAGAATTCAGCCCTATTTCAAAAGATGAAATGCATGTTAAAATCAAAAGTCATAAGGAAAAGGCATCTACATATTTACAGCAACTGTTTTGTAGAGTCAGTACCTTTGCTTTGACTAGACTTCCTTGTGAATTCTGTTGTGAGGTTTTTGGCTTATGTACCTCTGACTAATTTTCCTTTCACAGGACAAGGAACTCCCAAGCAATAATGCACTTCACAGGGAAAATGTATCTGAGTAACAGGAACAAAAATAATAGTACATTAGGCTCCAAGCTTTTCAGGCCTTTCAGGAAAATTCCATGTGAATATATGAGGCAAATTTTTAGTGCCACTGACTCAAATTAAAATTGTGTTTTGGCAATTCATGAGTCTAAAAGCTCATATGGGGACACCTCAGCATATATAGGTGTCCAAGAAATTACAGCCTTGCAGGACTTTTCTAGGTAAGGCTCAGCTGTCTGTTCTGTATCTCCTTCAGTACTGACACCACTGATGGATTTAAAATCCATTCATTCAGCAATTGTTCCCAGGCTACTTCTGTAATGCATCACAAAGTAAAAAAAATTTCTGGCCTGAGTCCTGCCAGTATCACTTGGGGAAGTGAAGAGGACAGGAGAGGTGGAAAGAAAGAGAAGGCAGTTTTGCTAAGAAAGGAAATGAATGATTTATCTCTATATTTATTTCTTCTCTTGAATTCAAGCAAAATCTGAAAAAATTTCTTCATATCCAGATGATCAGTCTCTCATAATTAATTTACAGTTATTGATATATTTATATATTTATATCTGTGTATGAAAATACAGATTTATATAGGTTGGCTTAACCTGTCCTGGTTATTAGCATGGTACTATTGCCTTGGTTTTACAGCAATTATCACCTTTCTTTAAATAAGTGAAAATATAACTTTTCTGAATCAATAGAAATAATTCTGTATTTGTACTATAAGACTGTAAAAGTCAACTTGACCTAAAATGATATGTTTCCTCAAAGAAGTTTTTGGTTTGTATTTGTAAATTAATAAAGGATTGATGGATATATCTTTCTGATGTAAGATATATTTACCCATATATAGCACAGGAGTTGATAATTATAAAGAATTTTTCAAGTCTGTTTAGTGTATTGTTTCTGAGAGGCTTATACAAAATGATTAAAACATTGGTCTTCAACATCCTTTCATATGAAATTACCCCGGTGGACAGAATAAAACATTTATTTTTTAGTGGGTGTTTTTTGCATGCATTAATTCTTTCCTATCAATCTTTCTTAGTATTCAAATATTTGAACTTCCTGGTATTCCCCATCACAGACACCACTGTGATGGGTAGAAAGTACAGAACAAAAACCAGAAACTCATTCTGCAAAAACCTGGAATACACAGAATTCAGCCATACAGACATTTACTCTCCATGAGCTTGAAATCTAGGCATAAGATAGGCAATGACAGTCAAAGAAGCAGATAACTGAGACAATATCAGAAACAGGTAATACCAGTGGGTCGTGTACTAGTGTGGGTAGTAACTACAAATTGCTCAAGGTAAACAAACATGGTTTCAGTAATAACTGATATTCAAATAGAAAATAAATAGCCAACATATGAGAATTTCAAGTCTATAATTCATAAAGGGTTCAGGTGGTCTCATGTCAGACAGCTCAGCTTTACAAATGATGGGTGCCAGCACTCTTGCTGCACCTAATAGAAATTACCTAGAATCTCTCCAGGCATCCTCAGTCCTGGTTTGTGCCAGTGAAATGTCTGGGCTTTTTCTTCCTCCCCGCTTTTCTCTTGCTAGAACTGCTGAACACACCCTTTGGCACTAGCACTCTTATTTCTATGTAATACCAACTCCACTCCACTACATACATGCTTCCTTTGACACCAGTCTTCATCAGGCTTTTAAACACTTCCCATCAGTAAGCCCATATCTCCCAAGCCTTGAGGGTACAAAAAAAATCTATTAGAACTTTTCTCTTTTGTGTTTGGTGGACTCGCTTTACTATATGAAGTCATACCTAAACTGCAGGGCTTTTCACAGGGATTAGGTATTGGACAGAACATCCCATAAGTTATGCTGTGCCTCTTTTTAGAAATTTGAAGAGAGCTCTGAAACATTTATAAGGGAACCTTGTATCATAGGAAACTGGAGTTGTATGAGATGACAGGTAACTGAGATTTATGAATACCTCTGAGAAGTTTGAACATCAGCATGCAAGGTTCAGGGAAATTTTCAGCAAAGTGTGAGAAGTCTGCCCAGCAGATTTGTATGAAACCCCAGTCCACAGAAGACTCTCTCAAGCAACATGCAAATGTTCTCGGCCATCCCTGGTGAAGACAGGCTTTAAAGCATGGGGTTTTCTTGCAGAAGGATAGAAATGGATATCCTGAGGTGCATATGTTCTGGCTACATATTGGTAGATCATGGAGGGAGACAGTCTCTCTTCAAGGGTGATCTGAAGCAGTAGCCATTAGCAAGACAAACAACTTAAGGAGACAATTATCCTGAATAAATATGCATCTAATTTTGGATAGGTATGTACTGCATACTGTATGTTTCAGACTTCCTTCCCTGTTGAAATAGTGATAAATAAACTCCTGCCTCTTGTTGCCAGTTGAGGTGACATTAAATTTTAAAATATTAGGTGGGGGTGGCAGATAATGGGAGAGAGATGTGTTAACTGGCAAGTCTAACTAAGAGAGCTGTGCCCGGAGGCCACTTCCAGGACTGGCAACCCAGTGTGCAGAGCACTGTTCAAGCCCTTGGGAAGAAATAGCCATCAGCCCAAAGAATCTGCCACTCAAATAGGTAAGATAGTAGAGAATAACAGAGAAGTGTGGAAGGGTATACGATTTCTGAGAATTGCTTCAGTTACCTACTCCCATACTCAGCAAATCCTGAGGAAAAGGTTTAAACAACTCTCTCATTCAGCCACAGCCCTCAACAGATACTTTTCAGTCCAGTTCTAACATTTTTTTCAACAGCCATCAGTTTAATTGAGAGGACATTCACTACCTCATGTATGTTTCTAAGTTCCCAGACTACACAGTTATCAGTTACCCTGGCAGAAACTGTAATTCTGACATCAGTGCTTACACTGATTACCATTCCACAGGTAGCAAAGAAGCCTAAATTGCCAATAATAGTTGTAAAAGAGTTAGTGAATAGACAGTAGAAGGCAGGAAAAGAACTGCAGTTAGGAATTGTATAAACTATAAATTGCCAACTTTTATCATTTTACATGTTACTTTTATGGTAAAAGTGGAATATTATACAAAATAGGCCAAAATGGGATATCCAAAGTGACTTGATTTACAGTAAAATAGTAAGTTCAAGGAATTAAAAGTACAGTAATCAAAATAAAATATCTTAGAAGACAAAGAAGAATCAAAAGTCTTTTAGATTTTGAGAAAGGGAATCCCATTGTATAATTTGATCATGAACTAAGGCTTTTCACCACTGCATTTTCACACTGTGAGCTTTTTAAGTGCCACCTCTTGATTCTCCTACTGCAGTTTCTAATAGTAAACCCTGTTCTGCTTTTCTTTGTGCAAAACCAATCACATCATATCAAATTATACAACTAATTAACACAAACTCCTTAAAAAATTGCATATTATTTTGGCAAGCCAAGTTAACGTCAGTCCTCTGAAACCATGTTTAGTAATTCCCACTGACTGTAGTAACGCCTACTACTGAGAGAAGGGCTAATCAGCTACAGGGTCTCTAATCAGCTGATGAGCTGAACCAAGTAACCAGATGTTTCTGCCTTCTAGGCTAATGGAAATGTCATGCATGTTTTTCTCTCCACCTAGGTGAAGAACTAATTCCAGCATGGCCTTGGTTTAGGTAGTTCTCTCTCTGGTGCTACTTCTGACAGGTCCTTCTAGTTAATCCTGAGCAGACAGGTACAGCCTAACCAAAGGTGCTCTGGTTTAAGCCAGATGATCCAGTCCATCAAGGCAGCTTGCTGCCAAGAAGTTCTCACTCAGGATATGGATAGCAAAGAGAAAGCTGATGATCATCACTGTGGAAAAAATATATCTGTCGTATTGTGCTGTATGTAAAAGCTGGGCAAAGTATGTTTTTTTGTGTATTGGTAAGAAGTCCCACTGGTATTAAATTACTTAATGAGATGTCTATTGCAATTAAAAGAGTCATAACATTTATATTAACATTTAAAAGCTCGCTTATTTCAGGAGTGTCAGTTTACATGAGTCTAAATAGGCGATAATGAACATGATGAAGTATTCCATATTAAAACTGAGTACTGTGTAACTGTCTAGTAAAATCTCAATATTAAACTATACTGTATAACTTACAGGGCAGTATAAAAGCTTCATATTTAGATGTGTCCCATCTTGAATCTCAAATGATGGACTTAGAATTAAAAATGAATACAAAATAGAAAGAAATGCATTTATATGAAATCTTAAAAAATACATTTACATGATATATCTATTTAAAAAGCCTAGAGTATACTTTGATGGATGATACAGTCATTTTCAGAAACAGCAAACCATAATTTAAAGGCAGTGTGTAATTATTTTACAGCAATATTTTCTAAGTTCAGCTGACTCGTGCCTCTCATGCTAGATCCTAGTGCTAGATTGTGTATCAGTAAGCCCTATCATTCCAGATGCTTACCTGGTGAAGGAAAAAGATATCTAGGGCATTTAAAATACTACTTAAGGAAGAAGAGAATTAGGTTAATTCATATAGACTTAGTTTGAAAAATTCAGAGAATATATTAATTTCAGACCCAACCCACAGCAGCTAAATATATTCTGTATTTTTTTTCAATAAATCTTCAGTAGTATATATAGAGTGTAAGCACAACTTAGTCTTTTTATATTTTAAATTTCCTTTACATGCTCATTGCTGTATTAACATCTGTTTTGAAACTCCCACCACCACAGCAAGGAGGCATCAATTAACATTGGTTTGGAAGTGACAGATATTCAGTCAAGGAGGAATAAAAGTCTACAGCAATTTTTGCCAGCAAAATCTCATCATGTGTGCAAAGATGCAGTCTACTGGTAGCAACAGTTCGATATTTGAGGGGACGGATCACTGGAAGAATGAGGCTTTCCTCTCATGAAAGGAGACATGCATGAGCCCTTAATTGTAAATTCAAAGATAAGGCCATTGAACTGAGAGTGACCTGGCTCTGGTCCCAGAAAGTTGTGTTTCACTAGATTTAGTTTCTACAGCAGAGAAATCTAGCAGTGTGAGAGGCAGTCTTTCAGGCAGCTAGATGCACTTGCCAGTGAAATAAATATTGGAAAACTGAAATTTACCTAGGACACTATAAGCTAGTAGAGTGGACCATAGACTACCTGACACCTGGTCATCCTGTATCACTTAATGTGCAAAGTAGTATTATTAAAACAGTAGTTCTTTCTGGCTGGATTTCAGGACTATATCCAAGAACAGTAGAGTTAAGAAATCTTGCTATTTGTTCATGGAAAATATACAGTGTTATGCAAATATCCATGTCCAAGGAGTGAGAAAAGAGCCTTGAACCATCATGGCAATTGTACATTCTTCCAACAGATTCCTTTGCTTTTGTATACTATGACTTTACAAGCTAGAGTTTCATTCAGTATGGTTGAGAAATCACTGGTAAATGAAGAGTGAAAAAAAAAGTATGCATTGTTAATATATTGCTTTCCTGCTTTCCTTAACAAACGAGAAATAAATCCTTAAAAAACAAAGACAGCGAGAGAAAGGAAACTAAACAGCAAGTAGGGCTGGGTTTCTCTGTGTTTTTTTTTTTTTTCATTTGTTTGTTTGTTTGTTTGTGGTTTGGTTTGGGTTTTTTGGGGTTTTTTTTGTGTGACGAATATTTCGGCTGAAAATTAATTTGAGATTATGAGCATGAAAATTGTCAGTAAAAATATTTCGGTTTCTAAAAGGAAACTGCTGGTCTTCAAGTGAGAAAGAGATTACTTTTATAAAGTGTTTTCTATTATCTGATCAACATGTCCATGATGGAATGACAAGAACTGAACAAAAGTTGAGAAAATTATGAAAAACTTGGATCAAATGATTTTGGGCCAAGAAACTGTCATAAACACACAGTCATAAACAGTGAGGCATCACCATTGCCACAAAATACACTGATAGTACTTATTCCAGTGGTGAATGCAATTTTACAATATAAGGAAAGATTTAGAGTAAAAAGTACATATATGTATGTGTACAGACAAAGACAAAGCAGAAGAGTGTAAAATTATCAGACTATTGAGAGGATAACACCAACATAAATTTGGTCCTTGCACTTTTTATTCAGCAAAAGCTCATTGGACCCCATTCATCCTGCTCTGCAGATCTTGATTTTCTGTTAATGTAAGGTTGGACAAAGAATAACAAAATGCTGTCCTAAACTCATCCACGAGAATCGGATTTATCCTGGCACAGCTGTGTTCTGAATAAAGACTTCAATTACCACAATATGTAACATATTCCCATGGGGTAGTCTGGAGAAAAAACCTCCAGGGAGGATGATCTATACTGCTGCAGATCTGGGACTGAAATCAGGCTGAGATATAGGTGTTTGTTTATAGGTTTATGTGTTTATGTGCTGCTCACTTCTCTCTGACCAACTCTATCATTCCGCATCCAGTAGTTTCATAAACTTTTCTGTGAGGCTGAATTTCTGGCCAGTAAACATAAATAAAGAACTACTCACAACAAAAAAAATACAGAGAAAGAACAGCCGTTGAGAAAAAGTTTATGGAAAAGAGGAGAATGTCTAGGGTATCTGTTCCTTCCTGAAATGCTTACAATTTTATCCATCATGCTGAATGTCTTCTAGCGTGAAGGAATCCTGTGGCCTTCAGGATCACAGGAATGTCCAGTTGTATCACATGGATGTTCAGCAGTATCACACTGGAAGCCCATTTGGTCCACTGTCCTGCGAACAGTGATCAAAGCCACAACTTCAAAGGAAGATGCAATGAGGTATGAACAAGACACTTACGGAAATATCCAGCTTTTGATTCTTCTTTTCTGTTCCAGAAAATAAGTGAATGGCTTGGGCTTTGTAGCTAGGGAATTTCTGCCTCTTTCTACTTTAAAATTGTTTTAGTATCATTGTGTACCTTCTTTTCACATACAAAAAAATTTCCATTTCATTTCAATAAAATCGAGATAAAGTGTAATCTTATGGCATGAATTTCTCCCTATTTTATCAACACTGTGTGATTAAATTTCCATATATATATTTGCCTATCTCAGTGGATAAAATGCTCTTTTTGGCAGTCCAGTAGCCTTTGAAAGACTTAGGTGAACAAGTTATAACAATCTGTTCAAAGAATTTCATCCCCTTTGCTCTTCGCAATGCAAAAGCTTCAAAGGTCAGTTTGGATAGACTTTGCACACTCCAGAGGTGTTCATAATTTAAACTCATGGATACATTTCTCATGCAGGAATATTAACAGCTTTTAAGGCATATTTTATGTGTTCTTATGTTCTTAATAATTCAGCAAGCTGATGAAAACTCTAATAGAGAAGGTAGTTGCTAGGAAGGGACCACCAATATCCTGATAGAGGCAGAAAGTTTTTTGACAGATTTGAAATGATACAGTAGCATAATTATTTTTTTTTCTCCAGTTATTCCAAGGTTAGCTAGCTGTGTTGAATTTCCTTAAGAAGGAAGAAAAATCCTTCTGCTTTGGACAAACACACTTGACTAAACATTTCTGAAGGAATATTTTGGAGGAAAATATTTCTTCCTTTGGTGCTTGTATGGCAGCTGAGAATAAAAAAAAAGAGATAACACATTCCTAACAAAGCCTTCAGACCATCTTTCTGTAAAGTTCTTACATGATAGCAAGAATACAAGAGGGTCTAAGTACTAAATACACCTGAATTTAAAAGTTTTTCTCTATTTCAAGTGTATAGATTACATTAACTGGAATATGGTGTTTTCCTTACTGTGGATAAGACCAAATGGTGTCCTGACTTGTGCACCTCTGGAATGTTGAATTTTATTTTGCAGACTGGGATAAGGTTACCTAAGGATTTGCAAATTTTTTAAAAGGGAATGTTTGTAATCTGACAGGGGTCGCTGATTTATTTTATATCAGTTTTGAAAAAGACCTATAGTGACTCCTTTGAGTTTGGCAGAGCTTTCAAATGTGAACAAGGGCATTAACAAAAAACCATGGAAGAAGTCAGATTTTCTATGGGGCTATGTACCATAAAAATAATAACAAGGGGAAATGGAAAACCACTAAAATAAAAGACTGTGATCCAGTTTATGTCCACACATGGTAAGGTATTATCAAACAGTTATTTCTCCCAGTTAATCATTAAATGCACTCCTACACTCTTAAAAACTAATGTGAGGAACACTTTTAGGACAAAAAAGAAAGGTACACACAATAGATATGTGAGTAAGAAGCATGTGAACCAACAAAATAACAGCTCTCCTGTATAGCTCTATATTCTTTTACAGTTAGGTTGTTTCATTAATAATTCCAGAGCATTAGAATATATTGTGTTATTCTGTAAAGCTTGTTGTACAGAAACAATTCGATAAATGAAAAGTCTGAATTCTAAGTATTATTATTATTTTTGTTCAGATTTGCTTTGTGGTGCAAAATTCTTTTGATTGCTTCAGACCTACAACATTCCCCTGTTGTTTATCATAAATAACAAGTTGTTTTGTTTCTCTGGGCTTGTAAGTTTCATTTTCTTCTGTTGCTATAATTTCTATTCATTTTTAACATGAACACATTTTCCTACAGAAGTAGTCTTGTATCTAACTGTACCTTGTGATTTTTTGGCTGTGAAAAGCTTTCTAGTTGATGAGAAAAGGGTGAAAATCATTCCACCCCCTCACCAGAGCGAACTGAACTTTCTAAGGATATATTTTTGCCCCTCTTTAAAAAGGAATAGGTAATGCTTTCACTTCTGACTGCCCACTTGCTAGACATTTTTTATATTGAATTCAGAAACAATTTATTGGTAATGCCATTAATTTTATTTCTGATAGAATTCTTATTGTGTTAGCTTGATCCTGCACTGCCACAAAAGAATATAGGCTTGTATAAAAAGCGCTATTTAAAACACCAGAGTTGGTCCTGATTTGACCAGCATCAGTTTTGAAAAATCTTTGAAAATTCAAGTCTTTCTTTTGAATTGAATTTCTCTATGATGGGTGAGGAGAGGGAATTATGGCTTCCATGATAAATTATAATATTTTTATCTGTCTTTTTTTCCTACTAATGACTTTGCATATTTTCCATACTGAAGGTTTTAACTGTGATCTTTTAGTCCCTTCTTTTTCACAATCAGAGCCCTGTAGAGCCCATAGTCAAGGATTCACTGGTTGTATGAAATTAGACAGAGTGGATCACGCTGGTCATCTGTCCCCTCCGCCATTCTGCACTAACACAAGAGAGTACATGTGATTTACTTCAATGAACTGTGACTCCCACAGTTTCCCAGTGTCCCCCCCTGCAATCCCTAACAAAGATGTGATCAATCATTTTGGTCTTCATTCAACTGGGAAAAATGTGCTAAGAGAAGTACCTCTTAAGATGACCATAGTTTGTCTTTCTGTCTAACAGACTGATAAATCTGTGCAACCAATTTATACAGTTTTTCTAACTGTACAGGAAAATGAGTTACAGCTAATAACATGCCTCTGATAAGAGTCTATTGACATTTTAACTGCTGAAGATCCATTTTAAACCAGCAGAATCTAAATATGCTGGGGGCAGGGGAGCTGAAGAGTTACATCTGCCATTTCTAGTGGTTGGGAATCCCTCTTCCACAACCACAGGGGAAGCCTGCGCAGTCAGCAAGGGTGAATTCACAGGCCATATCTCTATTTTGCCAACTCTGCAACACATGGCTAAGATGTACCCTTCTTTCAGTTTCCACTACTTACCTGCAACCCACTTTTAGCTTTTATCTGGAGAAATGCATTTTTTTCTTTTCAAGCACTGACAGATGCTGTTGTTTCCAGCTTGTATCTGTTGAACACACAACCCCAATAACTATTTTCCAATCTCATGGAATCATTTCCTTTAGTCCTTTTAGTGTTTCCTTTCCTCATCACTTTACTTTTCTCATCTTCTTGACTTAGTATAAGTACTTCATGATGTTGTTCTTTTCAGAGTGTCTGGCAGATATCCACCACCTACTAGTTACATTTCAGATGGGTAATCAGTGGCATCCTCCTCCTGTGGGAGATCACCCTCACCAACAATTCTAAAAACCACTTCATTATCTTTTTCAAATCTTTAAATCTCTCTATCTGACTGCTTGTGAGCAAAGGAGACATTTGTTCTCCTTGTGTAGGTGTCCTTACCTGAACTAGCCTTCTGTTATCTACAGCGGAAAATAATACACCTTTTGTGGTGTAACTCATCTGCCTTATTTCAGGTGTCTGCTGTGGATTGAGATGAAGTTCACTTTGCAAGTGATTATTCTTTCTCACTGACTACCAGGGGAATGCAGATGATTTTACAGGTATTCTACCTAGCCTACCTAGTTATTTAATGATGGGTGGATATAAACTATATGTTTACTCTAACATTGGATCATCAAGGTCAGTTAATGGAACTACTCCTGCTAAATATGAATTTATTTGGTTTTGGCCTTGATGAACTCTTTGCAGTATAAAAATACTAAAAATATGAGCTTTAATGCATACAGAGTAATTTTAGAGACTCATGAAGGCAAATGCAACACTATTTGGGAACACTGCAAACAATGACATGCCTTTTTATGAGTAACATCCCTGACAGATGTTATCAATTTCAGTTTGAAACGGACTTGTTCTGTAAGAAAGAAAAAAATGTTAATTAAACTGAATTGTGCACCACTTTCACTCTTGTGTAAAGTTAAAGAAACAAACTTTCACCTAAAAAAGCATATTAAATCCTAATGCTGGTTAATCTAACTTCCCCTGTTGCACACAAAAGAAATGTTATTGCCACCCATGCTTCTGCACACTATTTTATAAAGGATCTCCTCAATTAAAACATGAGACATTCTTATCCTCTTTTTCTTGATTCCCTTGCTTACATCTAGCATGACCTCCCACACTTTCCAGGATGTAAATCTAGCTGTCTAATATGAAAAAGAACTGTTTAGAGAGAAATACATCAAATATTTTTTCCTTTAGACAAATTATATCTTGAAATGAACTCTTGAAGAAGTTACACTCTTTTTCTTTTATCATATGCAACATTCATAGCTTCATATTCACCTATTTTTTTCCAAACAAGCATAATACCCAGCCATGAGCTTGAAAACTATAGTCCATGTTCCTTTCCTAAACTTTTCAAGCTTCTTTAAGTAGACCACAATTTTTTCCTGTCCTGTTAGATTTCAGGGGCCACCATTGACAATCTCCTGAAAAAAGATTTTATATTTTTGTCCCTGGACTTCTCTGTTTTAGTCTCAGTAGAAGAAGCTTTCATGTCAGAAAACTCATCCTGTTTTAAACAGGAAGAAGTCACTTGGCAATATAATCTCTTCATCTTCTTTGGTGCATGTGGGAAGGCACTGACTGTGGAGCAGTGTACCTGTATACTTAGCAGTCAGCCTCTGTTTTATCTGTATTAGTACAATTGTTCTGGAGAAGCAAAAAAGAAGGAGTTCAAAAAGTTATCACAATACCTTGACAATGGGTCTTTTGTAACCCAAAAAGTAGCATGTACACACCAGAGGATAGTAGGGATTCTGTGTGCTTTACTGCAGCTGGTAAGACTTTGCCTGTAGGAATTTTGCTGGTTTTAGCACCCATTCAGACTTATATAATTCCTCAGAAATGTGAGGTTAAGAATAGACAAATAAAAAAATAGGGTAGTAGGTTACAAAGAGGGTATGTTTAGAGTTTGAGTCTAGCTGACATTCTTTATCCTTTCCCTTTTACCACAGATTGCTCATGAGGACTGGATAGTATCTCAGGTACATAGTGTAGTCATCACAAAAAACTTCTGCTCTATAGACACATGCATACATTACCTCCTCACCCCCACTCCACTGATACAGACATGTACACAGCTGTTCATGGCTTATAACAATCCTAAATGGAAATCTGCATAAGAGAAAAAACGTGTGTTCATGTTAGTGAATAGTTGCGTCTAGCTTTACTTGGATATTTTCAATGTACTCTGAACTATCAAAGTACATATCAGACATGATCTGCTTTATTTTGGGCCTCTTCTAGCTCCAATGAAATCGATGGCAAAATTCCTACTAAATTAGGTGATGTGTGTTCATTGGAAGAGGAAGTTACATAACTATATATATATATATATATACATTTTGCATTGTA